>CAJDSM010095323.1:14011-26932 GCA_903981925.1 Ostrea lurida
CTCTAATCTATAAGCAACAGAAATCAAAGATAATGTTTCGATGATATCTAGACGAAACTCGAAAGAGACGAGCTTTTTATACAACAGTGTAAAACTTTAACAGTAAATTAGTACACAATTCAATTGCTATCCAATTCATCAAAAAGTTATGAGAGATGATGACAATAAAAAATATGTCAATCATCATATATATCCTTCGCACGAGAGAACTCAATTATAGGAGAATAGAAGCTCCAGAACAGATTTTTGAAGAACCATACACAACATTTTTATATCAAACGATACAACTCAAAATCCCAGAGAAGTTATCTTTATTTGCGATAATGTTAATTCGTGAACTATTATCCACGCTTCTCTTCTATGTGTGTGCGAGTTCAATATCAATATGAATATGCATTTTTATTTTGCCAGCTCTAATCACATCGACGCCTGCCATATGGGTGTATTAATCTCTCCAATCTTATTCTTTACGGTCAATCAAAAGTAATTCGCTTATCGACAGTGATACTGATGAAATTATTATCTAAGTTCTGCTGAGTATAGATATACTACTACCATACATCCTGAATAGGAAGGACCATGTGTGTTGCGAGAGGTTTTTTTATCATATGAATCAAGTATCATTCTAAATCAGGTCATTATGCTCAACCTTATGTGGAGTAAATACAAATAAACAGCTTCCTAATATGAAAACTCTCAAAAGAAATATTTTCAATAGAGCTTATTAACCAAATCCCTATTGAAAACGATATTTAGTACTCACAAATTGAGCCCATCCAAATATACAAAAAATCTCACTAAGCATGATATACTTTTAGTCTCTCTACTATTAGCCTAGTTAGGTCGTACATTAATAAGGTAATAAACTCCAATCAATTTATTGTTATTCACGTTAAGTTGAGTCAGACAAATCACTATTATTATCGAATGATCGATCATTGTTCGCCGTGTTACCTCTGATCGAAGGACCATGGGCAAGCGTTGGGATGTATCCCTAGAGAGATTAGACAGGGTAATTGACTTGTGACACAACCATACCTACGAAAGTGCGAAATCCCCTCCGTATTCCTAAATATATATACAAAAATCCACAGAGCATCGTGGTGAGTGGCGGCACAATATGAGAGACCCCGCTTGGAATCTCAGCCCAAGTATCGTTGGGTATGCTTATGTTGGCCTTATTTCTAAGTTAGTAGGAGCTCATATATAGCGATAAGATTGCGACTCTGATGCAACTGTCGTAGCGTTGCGCCTCCTATCACCAAAGTCCGTATTTGATCACAGAGAACAAAAGCAGAAGACAGGTCTTTATGACAATTGCAGCGTATGCGGGAATTATCTATTCAAATGCCTAGGTTAACAAGGGAAAACGTTTCTTATAACACTATTATTCTAGATTCATAAAACGATTATGAGATATAACTCCTAGTTATATAACGTCGTTAGCCATTTCTTTCGAGTTTTATTCTTATACGAGATAATCTATACTAAAAAATCGCCAATGAATGATTTACGATCTGAATAACAATTCTTCATAATAACATGCTAGACTCGGATATACTACTGACGAGTATTTCTTTCAAAAACGCATACGTGTACATAGTATTGAGCAAAAAGTTTATCAAAAAATAAAAAATTTAGAGAAGAAATATTTTAATAATAAGCTCCCCACTTTCGGAGAAGTTTCTAACATTAGGAAATAACACCCAGAATCGGTACCGCGGATTGGGAGGTGGGGGGTGTTTTCTCCTTGAAGCAATGTTAAGTCATTTATAGTAACAGAGAATAAATACACGATCTATACACAACATTATCATCAGTGTCTACAGCTACTCACAATCGATTAATGAAGAAGATATGATAATACACTTTTGCGATAACAATACAACAGAGCTAACGAGTTTAATTCCGTATACTAATCCGTTGCAAATTTAGCTGAAAATATGCGATCAGACATAAAAGATAGATAAAAGAAGAAAAGTCAAGCTTAAAATATCTATTGCGAGTTATAATGACCATTTAAAGAAGAGGATCAATTTAAAATTACACATATTGCATATTGATAGGACAGCGAGTTCTCTGGTTAATTCTTCATATCAGCTTTAGCAATTTGCTATCTCAGCTCTCGTAGCTTTGAGTGGTACATACGGAAAAGTAGAAAATATATGTTCGCTAAAACTCATCACTAATAGTCGGTGGTGTTGAGTGAATTGAGGAAGTATATAGTACCTCGTACAAAAAATATATTTGCGCTAAATTTAGACAAATATATATGAGTTATTTGATAACACTCGAATAACCCAATCATTTTTTGCACACACCGAAGTTATTTCTTAAAAGACGCTGGATACGTTGCATAAGAAACACGGGTTCTTTGCGATTCGGTTTTGATCAATATTTAATTATATTATTAATACTTTGCTTTGACATACCAAACATTTGTTAATCGATGGTGAATTTCATCACCGGTCATGCCCTAACGACACCTGAATCCTAAATTAGTACGAGAGAGTTCTAATCTCAAAAGACGTTTAGAGTATCACAATGGTAATACATAGCCTTCATTCTTCCAAAAAGATTCTCTATATCACTTATTAACTCGTGTGTGGATTTTCAGACGTTCTTATTGAAACACCGGCACTATATCTACATCTACGCCTAATGCGAATTCTTCCCTATGCATGGCAGTAATACGATATCGCACGGGTAGAACTGCCCCACAAGATGAGACAACCAGCAAGGTTATGCACTCGCAACACTCCCTCGACCAAACTGATATATGCAGGATATATTATTAATAAGCATCAAGGTACTGTTCACGATCCCGAGAGGTAGGACACTCAAATGAAGAGTAAGCGATAAACATTTATCATAGTCCTCAGTTCGTGAATTAGGCCTTTCTCACACCAACCGCTAGCGTCTACAATTATTATAATCAGATTCTTCCAAAAACATATTTGCATTGTGTATGTCAAATAAAAAGATACAGATTATATTATAAGGGATTAAGCACAAAATAAGATACAGATGAATTATAGCGCTCAAGAACACTATAAAACCATAAACATAGACACACTCATAATTATCTCAGGAGAAGATGAGCAGAACAGAAATCAATATTATGATAGTCATAGGCATTCAGGAGAAAGAATGAGAAATATATATCGATTGAGCTAGCAGAGAAGGCGAAAATAAACAATTATAAAAACGAAGCACATTATAGGAACAAGTAAAGTTATTGTATACTAAATTGTGAGAATGTGCTAAACAAGACAAAATCTTTGCGAACTATATCACCATATATTTGCAACACTTTCCCCACATTCCTATATTCTTTATTGAAAGTTAAAATTAAGCAGGCGGACTAACAAGAGGACAGAAACAGCATGAAGATGTATTATATCTCTATATGCTCGGGGTCCTCAATTATATCATTACACAGACAAGAGAAACAGGTTCGAAGATGAGATCATTCATATTACACTACAAGAATATACAAATGAAAATGTATAAGTTCCATATTATTATATATCAGTAATCACACAGAAAATCGCAGACTCCTGCAGCTAAAATCATCGTAATTAGTACAACTTGACTCAGGCTGCATAATATGAAACATAGTATATCGAGAGCCGAACAGATATATAGGATATATATTGACTTATACTCTGAGTCCGTCGTAGACATGCTATAAAACACATCGTCAGCATATAGAAATGATGATCATTATATAATGTCAGTCAAAATGGTTTTTCGTAATGATACATATATAACCAAGTTAAATATTATCATAAATTCTGAGAGATCTATACGAAGATAAATTTAAATAGTGTTACGTAATATTGAGTAATTCGAGCTCTTAACTAGAGTATATTCATAACCACCCCTCTAGATCAAACTCAATACTCGAGATCTCTTAAATATGGAATAATGCACGCTAATCGAGCACGAGATAACCATATAGATCTTACGACTGCAATATAGAGCGAGGAAGTTCTTTTGTACTCTTTGTTATGTGAGTATAGAACTCCTTATATTTACATAGTTTCTATATTAGACTATTACTGCAATAGAAGAGCAACCATGCAAGAGACGAAAGAATCTGATTGACAGATAGATAATAATGAAAGTTGAAGTCTTAGAAGCACGAGATGACTAGTAGAGGAGACAAAAGGAATAAAGATATTCATAGTAAAAAATTCTTCAATAACGATATGTCACTACGCCCACAATCTTTTCTGCGTTTCGAAATTTGTGGCCATTAATTGGAAGATCGGATCAAATGAAAGTACTTGTTAATTCTTACTGGTCAAAATCCGCATTTAAGAATCCTCCACAATCTAAGTAAGATCATATAATCGGCGAGATTACTAAAGTACTACAAATGGCTTTCAATCAGCCACGCACACACTAAACCTCCACAAAGATCGTTTAAATATTCACACGAAAACCAACGTACATCTGTATAAAGCGCCAATTCACTTAAGAACTCAGAAACTGTTTGCATACTACAAATTTGTCAACGAGACAATGTGCTCAAAATCAGCCTACACCGATTTGGAGAAAATATCCTCATAAAATAATACTACACATAATTATTCTATATATGTAGAAGCAAATACTTATACAAAGCATACACCCCAGCATATCCTCTGGAAGATTTAATTTATACTATCAATATATTTGCCATCCAAAACCCGGTACCCGAATTTCTCCACACCCTTTATATCAACAGATTCGTCACTAATAACATTTACAATCCTAAGGAGACTATTACGCCTATGTAGTTATGAATATTATGATTAGCACTGCGCTTTGATTAGTAATGCATAACTAACAATCACGAACACTCCATGCAAAGAGTAATGCCCTCAAACAACTATCAAGACTAGTAGAGGGACCGTTTCATCGAACCTAAGATCCTTATAGCCTTTTTATACTGTCATCGATAACTACCACACTCCACCAAAGAAATCGAGAGTACGCCTACAAAGTCTCTGAAGTAGAATTAGCAGCTCGCCACAAGCTAAATCTCTCCTAGGACTCTTCTAAAGAGAGATTTATCACTGTGTAGATTCAATCTATAGGATAGGCTACATTATATATATTGAATCATCCAAGCATACTCATTGTGTTGGTTAATTTTTCACTCCACAAATGAAAAACTTGCCTTGGCACACTGTGCGCTGAACACGCACTAGGACCTTTAAAAATCTTGGCTAATCTTATGTTCTAAATGATCCTTTCATAAACAAACAGCATAAATAATACTGATTCTTACAAAATCTGTTAACGCGAAGGATTAAAAGCCTCGTTTTCTCGTCCAAATATCACTTTTTATAATACCCTCTTAATTATTACACATACATAGACGATGCTTTAGCATTAATAATCATTCATATTTGGTATTATATCAAGCACAAGATACCTATATACATGTATCGTTCAATATCGATATAATTTTTCGTGATTTAAATATCCACTTTCCTGAAGTACTAAGGAGACGAGCCCAGAAAGAAAGATTATACTCTGCTATCAAAAACTACAAGAGACTTAAGTATATAAGTCAATAGAAAAGAAATATGATTAGTCAAACCTATTGTATAGAGATAAGAAAAGAAAGGAACGTCCCCTCTCCTATGAATTAAAACCAGTATCCTACCTAAACATATCCGAGTGTATAGGGCTACACAAGAGCACATTCCAGGAGAGAAATCTAGAAGAGTAATCGGAACGCGATCATGTGCATGGAGTCGTAACACGATCACTCTGCCATCTCGAAAGACAGGATCTTCAATCAGCCGAGAGCGTTCATCCGTCGATCATTTAGTCGAAATAGCTAATAAAGAGTCAGTAAGCAAACACAAGCTAGAAGTATAGTACCACACACCGTAAGACTATATATCGACGATAGCGAGTAAATAGAAAAATGAATATCACCAGTCCGTAACGAAGAGAGAGCGAATGAACCCGAATCTCAGACAATGCATAATAATATAATCTGTATCGAATCACTTTAAATAACTTGGAGAAATAAATTAAGTAATCGCAAAAACAAAAATACTACACATAAATAATATTCAGTCTCGGACAAAGAGAGTAAAACATAAGACATGATAGTCGAAATAGAAAAGTGACTCAGTATTAAACCTCTACAATGAGTATTTTATATTTGAACATTTGGCAAAAACTATTACACATTCAGTGTGGAGCATCAGGATCATACAACTACTAATCTTTTTATTGTTCTCCACCTCTACCACATACAAAACTAAAAGCTCAAGAAGTCGTTACAAGGAGTGGTAATAAAGAAAGAGTAGATGTAAACGCAAAAACAATAACCAGATCTCGATATATACTTTGTGAGACCCAGGGTAAATCTCGAAATGTGCTCCGGATCTACATAAAATGTTCATACATTTCGCCATGAAGTTTCTTATCCCATTTTTTTCCATGTAATATCTCTATTGTATCATGAATTGCGTTCCCTTATATATATGACTAGTTCCCTAAATGGTTGCCTTATGTAGCATGATATTTATCACTTAACGAGAATTCGATACTCAAACACAGTTTGTTCACACTATATATGATTATTATGACATGAAATTACAACTTGAAGCCCCTAAAGTTAATGAGCAGTTTCGAAACTAGTCTACTATTGTTATCCTACTCTTGTATGCGTTTAGAACCCTGTTCATGTAACGTTTCTAAATTCATTCAGATTCTAATATCTGAACTGGCATCTATCCGCTATTTGACTTCAGATTTTCGCACTGTATAAAGGTCGCTATCACACTGAATCTGATAAGTGAGATTGATTACAAGCAGAAGACTTCGATATGTACCTCTGCAATGTAGCTGATTCCGAGTTTGACTCTTGTGGATCGGAGTTCACTCGTGTTTGCAAATAAGAAAAGAACAACCCGACTAAACTAACCCAACACATATACCCGATTAAATAAATGATAAAGTATTATAAAACGTAACTGATCAACTAAAACAAACGAACGACTACAGAACACACAGCCTCTTACCATCCGCGCCCTTTCCAAATCTAATAAAACCTATAAGAAGACTTAAACGATATCACTATCCAAAGAACACCCGTCCACGTCTAGGGTCATAAATAATAAAATCCACCAAGATATGACACATAATAAAGAGCTTGAAAATATCAATATTAATAAAAAAAGAGAGACTCTCACATTGATAACGGTAATGGAATATAGCTACAGAGAGATCGAATTACTGAAAAAAGATTAAGAGATGATCTGCATGCGCGACGCTAACGGTATAAAGCGGTCAAAATAAGTCCAAGATTTTTGGACACTGCCCATTTATAACATATCGCAGGGTATCATAATTAGCAGTTAAAAAAGACTGCCATTGGGCGACAAGTGGACTGAGACGAAGGGAGGCAACTTAATGATCCCAGTCAATTGACACAGCCGAGAAGTGAATTCGATACTTCAGGAACACAGCAAATTATAGGATCATCCTCAAAAAGACATTGACATAAATAACCTTATGAAAGGATAACCTACTACGCGAACGACCACGCGCTTAAACGCAGAACGACATATCTGAATTATCTCATATAGTATGTCAGTAGCACTCTTCGTTGTGGACCGGAGCGAGAGAGTTCGGAGGCTCCTACTACTGCAGAGCGACATAAACAAAAAATCGTCTATTTCTTCTGATTTCCCACCTAATTACCACGAATTTGGAGGGTGGTCTCTGATCTGCAACAATGCCATTATACAATGAGTCAATAGAATTTAGAATAATTCAACAAATGTAGATTATCATGCTAGATATATATTATAATTAGCAGTCAAAATAATCATAGATATAACATGTACAAAGAAGTAGGAAAAATATTTCATGAAGTTTATGAGTGAAGCAAGTGATAATAGTTTAATAGAAAGTAGACTGCGCCGTGAGTCTGTCTGAAGAAGATCTGCTTCCACCGGAAGCTCTAATATTCTAGTAGTTTTTTAGCCATTCCAGCATCACTACACGAATAGCCACTTTTATATCTATCGCTTTACATCCATTTACTCTCTTTCCGGACTAATATTGTAATGTAGATCAGTCAAAGTATTCATTCGTAATAAGAATCACATACACTTATCCATACAAAATGACTTATGTAAGGTCTAGAAATTATAATCTTCGATAGTTTAGCATCTGTAGGAATAGGAGTTAGAAGCTAACAGCTAATATAGCTAAAGCAATTGAATAAAGATTCTTCTTCTATGTTTATAGAATAGGGAGTTCAAATTAGATAAGCTTCAGCTCTCTCGTCCGTCAAACTTACTCGTATACATGTATTTCGTAGGCAATATTTCCACTTATTCACATGTAATATCTCAACTGATTAGATTATGCGAGACCGTTTGTTTCTTGTCATGACAAATGTGTTTTTTCAATAAATTTCAAGACGAGCTACGTGACACAAATTCCAACGAGTGTTATACATGAAGATGTTCATATTTTCATTCTTCCATTCTCAAAAAGATAAGCAAAATAGCCGAGTCTCGTTAGAATACAATGACTTTCGTACCCATTTGGAAAGGTCGGTCGCAACCCTTCTAAATTACTCGACCTTTTGATTTTTTGACCAACTCTGATCGAGACAATAAAAACTGGTCCGACAGGGGGATGTTTACACCTGGTTGCGTTCGTGAGATTGATCCACTGTTCGGTTATATTCACTCATTCTTTTTCACAAGAATTATTCATAGTAATAAATGAGAAGCAGCATGCGATTATGTTATTCTTGATAAGACAAAACACAAATAATACAAATCCATCAGGCGCTTACCCATAGAGTATTGTAAATTTTGTATATGACGAACTGGTTCCTGCCCCGCTATATACTTATATCAAAAGTAAAGCCTAGCAACTAACCGCCATGTTGGATTTTTGCTGGGTAACCGTCTCCCCTTATTCCTCCTATTATCTATCTATTTAATCGTATTCTCTTTTCTCGGCTGCGAGCTGGTGAGAATATCTGCTATTTCTATGACCGGCATGCGAGGTACAGGTTTTAATTATCCTACAAGCCAATATAAGATATGTGCCAACTTTTAGCCAGCAAACAAATTGCCGCCGTATTCGGCTCGTGTTTATTGCATTTCTCCGACTCTCCAGTTACAAAAAGCTGAATCTGGGCCGCGAAGTAGCCGATGTTTAAACAATTCGTTCAAACATTTTTCACAAGATCGTTCTTACCTTCCTTCGAAAAATAAAAAATAATGAATTATAATGTAAGACTGAAATTTTATTTATTGTACTTAATATGAACATCACTTAATGTGTAGATTATATACCACCCTTCTTTGAAAGAAGATCTTGCAAAAATGTACTACATACAGCTGCGTCCACCAACAGCTGTGTACGAGCGGGAGGGCGGCGACTGCCTGCTTGTTTTCTGATCATATACCATATTATATCCTCAAGCGCGTATATCAAGTACTAGAAAGACCACCCTTCTTGAATTATCGAAACATTTCATTCAGATAATCGGCATTTATTTTAACATTGTTGACTACCATAACACATGTTATTTGGCGGTAATACTTCATTCAATTAATTATTTCGGCGGGTGTGGGGCTGTAGAAAAAAATCAAAGAAATTTCTCATTTCAAAAATCGGAGAGGGGGGAGGGGGAGTGCGCGTGCACCCACAATTGACAACACCCAATCCACAACTGTATCTGATCTTAGAGAGATCAAACCGGACCATATATGTGTATTGGAAGTAACAATTTATTTGTTATATTATGTATATAATAATGCTATATTCAAATCGAAATCATTTTCTTTTATTATAAATGTCTGGTCTTATAGAATGTGAGTATAGATACTTCTAACAAAAATCCACATATAACATAGAATAAAAAGATGCAATGTATATACTTTTGTAGATAATATAAGCTAATTTTACTTATAATTAATGAAAAATTTCATAATATGTGTAAGTCACGTTGGAGCGAAAGAGAGGTGACCATAATAAAGCATTGTTGGCGACCATAATTTGTATACAATTTATAGATGGTGGGTCCAACATATAATGACGAGTACAAATAAGGCTTTAAGCGAGCAAACCTATATACTTACCCCCTCTATCTAAAATATAAATATTACTTATAATACATGTACATTTGAAGAACCTGGCAAGGGATATAATAGCTACTGAAAGGGATGCGGGGTAAAGACAAAGCGGGATACCATTGGGGGTGCAATCAGATCGAAAGTTGACATAAAAAGATTCAAAAGCGTCTGGGGGAGCACCCCCCCTTCCATCAATCCTATATTGCTTAATAACGTTCCTAGAGGGGTAGAAGCTCGGCTTATTTGTAAGTCATCCTCAGTGTTCAAGTTTTAATTATCACTTAATTTTTTTCCGCAACTGACATGAAAACCCCTCGTCCTACCACCCACCATAGATATGAAAAAGTACATCATCTAGTTATCATTATCAATATAGTTAAAAAGATGCTCCAAAAAAGTATAATTTAAACGATTCGTTATAATGAAAGTACGACTTACTTTTAGCGCAGATCATCTTTTTGTTAACGTGGAGAGTCAGAGAAATGTTCAATATAACGAGCCGAAAGACGTGGCGGGAATAGCGGCCTTAAAAGCTTGCAACTATATTATTTGAAATACAAATTAAAGTACCGATGCTGATAAATACGCACCAGTAGACGCATGAGACAACTGGAAAGTCAGACTCGCGAAAATGGCGGCACCCAAGGCGAACCACTATGCCCCGATATAGCACGTAGCTCTTACTCAGTTGTCTATCTAAGTAGAATTACCGAGCGGAGTGAGGGGGTACCTGCCGTTTATGCCAAGAAATGAAGTCATTATAACAGAAAATCATTACATTGCGGGACGCCCTGCCTTATGTAGGACAAACCACTAAGGTCACGGGCTAAGTACAGAACAACTTTGGACTATATTCTCAACCTGCGGACATAATAGAGCACACGTCGAGGCAAGCACACATTGCCCCGACTTCTACCAGAATGCCTTGTATATTTGGGATGAAGCTACGTCCACTTCCCTGTATGAAGTTCTGTCGAACAACATACCTAGATCTTATCCGTCTTATTCAAAAAAACTGCCATTATCATTATTAAAAATTGTCTTCTGGTCCAAAATTTGTCAAGTTGCAAGCGTTCTACATCAAGGTTGCTAAAAACAGAGCACTATAATGTGTCGGAGCGACGATCCGAACACATGATCCCGCCTACAGTTTTAATTACCACTGAAGGAAAATTCGATGAGGTTAAACTTGAAAAAGTTTTTCAAATGCAGAGCAGTCAACTTCTATCTTATAGTAAAAAAATCGGATTTCAGAGTATTAATTATCTTGTAAGCAGAAGAATACGTAAGATGTCTAATAAAACGCTGAATGCAGGTATGTTGGATACAGTATAAATTAGTTTTTATTACCTCTCAACCCTGCGAAAAATAGCGAAGTGTGTTAAATACATACATAGTCATGTACTTGACCAATATATAATCTAAAAATGAATGTTACAAAAAATATTTATCCAATTCTGTCCAAAAGGTTTGTATCAAATATATGAACAATTTCACAATAGATTTAATATCAACAAATCTTCTCAAACCGATTACTTTGAAAGAAAGATAAGTATGAATCGTTCCATATTGGACAGTTCTTGGTATATTCGTTTTGAATAAATTAAAAAGATTTTGGTATTAGTAATCGTCAGATATAAACTTGATCAAACTGTTGAGTTACACAACGTGAGGAGGAAAGCACTATCACCCAATAATAGACAGTTGTATATCTTGCAACACCAATTCTTCCGTGATGTCTTTCTGTAAATAATGCATGTAAAGAGCGTTCCAAATTAAGTGTTGATAAATTTCAGAACAACTTTAAGACATAATGTTGATGAGTCGGACTTCTTAATAATGAACAACAGTTATCTGAAATGACATATGTTCATGAAGATAAAATTTTGTTGGCAGATAATTTATTCTAAGAGATTCGATAATTGTGCGAAGGCCATTTCGGACCTTGGCGGTATTCCAGTGGTGTGTTAAAACAAACATTAAATAATCATGGAAAACACATTTCTTTCCAATGTACAGATAAATTCTGTAATATTTATTTATCCTATTGTGCAGAAATCTAAGCTATTCTGTCCAACAAAAATAAAGATATAAGGTAACATAGAATGATAGGAGCACAAAATCTCCCAATATGCAGACGACAAATTTTTGGCTCTTGATGGTTCCCCAAAATATCTTGATACAATAAACTATTACTCTACTTTTTCTGGATTACAAATAAATAGTTAAAAAACAAAAATAGTTTGGATAGGCTCTAAAAATTTTCTAAATAAGTATATACCATACAAGATGGAAACTAGAGTGGGGATGTACTACTTTCAACTTATTAGGCATAGAATTTTCTGTGGATATGAATAAGATAGTTGATTTAAATTACAATATTCAAATACCAAAAGTTAAAGCTTTGATATAACATTGGAATAGAAGAAAACTCATTCCCATTGGTCGAGTCACAGTTGTCAAAACACAATTTTGGTACACATTTTTGGCCGAATCGGAGTTTCAAAAGAAATAATCTAAACCATGGTTAGTGTGACAGTTTGGTGACCCTATTTAACTAATGTACACTTTAAAGACTAGATGTATAAAAAGATTTTTATCAACCTCAACATTTGTTAAGCCACACTTTCAAGTGATCTTGAAAGTACAGTTGTCTCTTAACATTGTCAGAATCTTTGAATTCCATATAAAATAAAAATATGAAAAAAAAAAAACAATAGTCAGAGAAACAAACGTATCTTTATCTGGATTGGTTTTAGATTGCAAAAACACAATATGGCTTAAGCTTAAGTTAATGTGG
>CAJDSM010095330.1:0-20916 GCA_903981925.1 Ostrea lurida
TTATTGTCGTCACTACCGTCGTCCATCGGAAAAAGTATTACTAAATACTTATTTTTTTCATTTCAAATGCTGATAAGATTAGTAATAGATTGTTTGAAGTCAGAATTTGTCAACTGGAAATTGATACTTCTAAACCGGAAGTAGTATCAAAATTCGGTGTTCTTCATTAAAACTTTGATTAATGACTGTTCAGTGTTGCATGTTCAATATGAAATATTGAGCCGTTTTATGAATTTTTAAGACACAGGAAGTGCATAACAATAACGGAAAATTGTACAAATTTAATTAATTTCTTCTCTCTTGAGTTTTTGTCCAATTTCAAAAAAATGTAGCTCCTTAATTCTATTCGTTTATAAAGATCATTCGTCAATTGAATAATCCCGACAAAAATCTCGTCTCATCATAATCGAACGGAAGACCTACTCGTTGCTCGCAACGAGATCGATTCTAGTTATTATTATTATTATTATTATTAATCAGACAAAAGTTGAATCTAAGAGTGATCTTTATTTCTTCTGAAAATCCAGAGAATAAAATTTCAATCGTCATAATACTAGTGTATTTGAAATGGAAGCTTTCTGTATACAGGACCTGTTTCATAAATTTATTGTTTGTGAATAGAAAAGTAATACACTGAAATAAACAGAGTTCGTCTACAATGGCTATTAATTACAATACGCGCAGGTGATTTCTTGTATTCTGCTTACATGTATGTTTGAAAATTGAAACGGTACCTTTAAACTACGGAGTAACACGCAAATATCAAGCTAATTTGCAATAAAACATATTTGTATGAATGGATTTAAACATTATTGAAATGAAGATACCGGGAAACGGTTACGGTAGGAATATTTCATGAATAATGGAACTCTAAATTGTGAAATTGATTACCTTACCACGCAAAAAGCTAAATATGCCAAACAGACATAGTTTTCAATATTCTCTACACATGTGATGTACAGAAAACTTATTAAAATTGTGAAATTGATAATTCTTTGAACAGCGATATTGACACTAGGGTGAGACACTATGTATTTATAAACATTCACCTTTAACTCATCTGACCTTGTGAGCTTTTCTGATAACATTTTCAATATTCTTCTACACATTTATAAAGCCTGGAACAGAGCCACTGATACTAGGGTGGTGGTAAACATTTAAGCAATGAATTATGATTTATTGGAAGATGTAGTCTCATAACTGCAACGGTGTGTGCAAACAAATTGAATAACGCACGTTATAAAAATACTTGTGAGAATTTCTTATCACATTTTATCCGTCATCTGCCTCTTTCTGTCCATCTGTAACAGAACTAAAGCATTTGGTCCTATCAACCCTTGAAAATTAAAATTTCACATCTAGGAAAGTATACAAATTCGCTAAGTAAATAATGTGTCATGCGCAATCATCGTCACAAAATCATGTATACAAAGTCTAGTGCAGGGCATTTGGGCGCTGGCCAGCCATAACATCTGCTTCTTTGTCCAGTTATACCATGCCCACCCTTTCTGTAGTTGCTTATGCTATTGTTCGTCCTTCGAAGGGTTCCTTCTCTTACCCAAGGAATTCTCTCTTCTGTGACTTCACGACCGCCTGTAAGAAGAGCAAAAACAAATATCAAAATAAGAATATATCCCCGGTCTCTGCCCAAAAGGGGTCCAGATTTGAGGCAATATCCTTACCAATATAAAACATTACCTCTCGTTCTGTCTTCACTCTCGTGTACAATGATCGAGCGGAGTCCCTCGACCCCGTCACTACTAACCAATTATTCTTCCTATCTAGTCTATTGTCATGTCATTAAGTAAATTATTCACACTATTAACATCTTCGATACTCATCTAGTTTTATGAGTCCGGTTGCGTACATGAGAATTAAATAAGGATGAAATTAAGTCTTTTCAACGAAAGTGCAAATATTAGGGCGGTGTAAGTACGATGAATTCAAATGAGACATGTGTAAATTAAAGTAAGCATATCGTGTAGTAAGTAAAAACCTCTGGCTATCATATACGAGTGACACAATTGATCAATCTCGCAAGTCCCCAAAACAAGAATGACGTATGGGCAGTCAATCACGAAAACGTATCAACCTAGCACGACACCATGAAAAGGTTTGAGCATGATCAGCTCTTAGGCTAGGAGTTAAAGTCGATCCCCTGTTGGACCTATGTCAGAAACCTGTATTGACCTCATATATAACCATGTTAGGTCAATATTCCAATACTTTAACTCTTACCCACTCAGCAATTTTCAGCGGAACTCACCTTAGCAGGACAGGACCAGATAGAGCAGCCTTAACTATCTCAATCCTCTTATGTTTATGTTGACTACTGTAAACGAGTGAAGAAATACATCATGATCGACGTATTCGGGTTGTTAACTTTCGCTATCATCGGAGTTCGTCCTCTTTTAAATCACGTACTTCAGTCCAGATTAATCCTCTCATCGCGAAAATGAAGAACCATGCTCGAAAGGTTGGACTTATCTGTTTCTCTAATCATAATATCTATCGATCTCAGCAAAGAGTAATCCTTGTGATATAACATATTAATACCACTTTAAAAATTTTATATATTACTATCCCAGGAACACACAGAGTCGAAATGTTCTCAAAATGACCATCACGAAAATGTTTATACCAATTTGCATATCATAGATACAAAAATCGCGAACTGGATATGAATATTATTGTTGCACCCCCCGAACAATTAGATACATATAAACACGGCTATATAACACTAACTTACTCAACAGTTTTATGTAACAATAATCAGTTTTAAGTGCAAGCGAGAATCTCATACAAATGCTCGTCCAACCAGTTCTAAGCTTCGTCATTAATGCTTCTATATAGTCATGTCTACTATTCCCCTGATCAGAAATCTTCTAAATTTCAATTAAGGTATGAGTTAGGCATTAGATTTCATTATGCTTCTTTCCCATCGATTAACGTTGAACGTCCCCGCGGTTATTTCGTTAGCGTGAACACTTGCACGGTCGAAAACGGCCGTGACTGTGCGGTGGACTGTTGAACTGCCGTAAAGGTTCCAACGAATGTTTTAAATAACAATGAAATAATTTTTTTGTCAGCTTACTGCAGTTTTTTAAAAATTGAAACACTATGTTGAGTGTACTATGTTCCCTATGCATTACGAATACAGATGTTAGTAGTGTATTGAGTTACATTCTTTGTCAGTTATTGGGAGAAATAACTGATTTACCGGAGTGGAAGTTGTTTTTTAAGAGACGTTGTGGTTCAACTTTTTTTTTATGTTTGTTCCTTTGCCATTCTTCCAGTATATTTTATGTGTATAGAAAAATATTGTAGAAATCAGTCCCGATGCGTTGTCCTACTTTTAGACAATGGACAGTCTCTTCTTGTCGAACATCGTCATCCCCGAACTCGATGGTTACACAAGCGCGGGAAAAAATGAAAGAAGCTACTTAATAAATCTCGAAAATATTATCCTCGCCTCTGCTAGGTATTCAAGTAGGAAGGATAGTGCGTTTGAGGAGTAAACAAAATACTCTTTATTATAACACATATAGGTGAAGTTGACATTTGGGAATACGTCCTCAGAAGTCAGCGTCATTTAAAACATAGCCTATTGTGATTATTTTCTACAAAAGAATCAGTATATCAGACGTTCCAGTCGTTAGATAGTGGCCGATTTCAAATTATAAGACACTTTATTCGAAACGGACGCTAACTGTATTCAGTCAATATTCTCATAATATCCAATGAATGAAGATTCTGCACTTCGGGTTCTTCAATCTTTCAGCGGAAGATCGTGAATAACATTGATTATTGCTGAGGCGACAAATAATTAGAGTTCTCAACGATTGTTTGACATGATATTGCGAGGATTTCACTTAAAAAGAATATATAGAACATGATAGGACGTATCTGACGGAGATATTCTTCATGTCATATTTTTAGCCGATGTCGATGGTTTTTTCGCGATACATTTCTTCCCCAACGTCTCGATCGACGACCGACCTAGAGAGTACAAAAATAAGTTGTAGGATTAATAGTAGAGAATCTTGTTATTTCTATTATTTTTACGATTTACTTTCTTAGCCCTTGATGCCTAGATAAGACGTTTAAGTTTGTTAAGAAATAATTCTCTCAGATAATCAATTTTTTTATTACTGTTTGATGCCGAATTTCGGTCGAGCAGCCCTGTGAAGTTATGTCTTGGCCATGTTTTTTGCCAAAGACGGATCCCACAGATTTGTATGCACCAAACTGTTCAAGATTCCATTAAAATATGCATCTGAAAAACCACCCCAATTCTATAGTCGTTATTGAAACCTGCAATACAAAGAACTTTATTCAAGGTAAAGCATAGTGAGATGAATTATCAGTCGCTAGCGACAGCCTTTCATTTCATTGGAAGACTTTTTGTGCGGATATTGAGCTGGAGCCCTTGCTTCAAAGAAGTCCCAGAATGTGCTTTATAATTCGGTAGTAATCAATTATCAGCCTATGTCGACATATCGCCTTGAGCTCTGTGGCTTCACGCACAACAAACGGAGAAATCCGTATCATGAATTTAGTGTTTTATACTAAGAGAGAGTTAGCAATTGGTACCTTCTATAGGAGTATTTTTGATAGGTCATTCTTAGCTTCAAGTTCCGATTACAATAACTTGGTTTTGCCGCGGCATCCCAAACCTCCCAAATCTACTTCCTTTCCCGGTTTCAGACTTATTCCAACACTGACATACAACCTTTCCCCATAATGACCTGCCGAGTTGGCAATGTCAGCAAAATGAAAAACCTCAAGATGTCTAAGTTCTGTTTAATTTTATTCTAAATGATCGGGAAAATTGCTACCAATAATTCGTGTACATATCACTATCTAGCAAATTGCTCTGGGGATGCACAAAATTTGCATTAATTTCATTTCAAGTGGTTCCGAATATTTGCACATAGTAAAGTTATGTTGGGTAATTTATTCTTCTCTACGGTAGATGAGTTCTTTCCATATGATAAAGCTTCCCATCAATGGAACGCTTATCTCAGAGCGCACTGAATTATTTCGTACATCTAAGCAGTTCGCATTCAATTTCACATGGATTAACAAAACCAATTTCAAAAATATTATTGTCGCACTTTACCTGATTGAAACAATGGATTTCGACAATCGGAGATGGCGCTAGAAGTCCATATGTCTATTGAAACTATACAATATTGAAGTCCTTAATTCTATGTTTATTTTCATATCCAAAATCTACTCAAAATGTACAAAAACTTCATTTGGTGATGCGTAATTCTAGTCAGCAATTCAACCAATAAGAAATGTTAGAAGTTACAATAAAAATATTGGGTCAGGAATTTTGAATTGGATGATGTGCCCAATTCAAACAGAACGATACTCGCAATACTAGCAAAATATTATACTAGGAGAACTGGAAATATTCTTCAGATATAGACATAATATCATAAACAAGCGTTACGTACCATTACAAACTCTGACAGGATATAGGGTCATCTTTTTCAACAAAACAATAATTATTCGGTGATCCAGATTGGTAACCTCAAGGAAACCCATCTTTCGAAACTCTGAGGACTATTATTAAAGACTACCCCATTACGTAGCGGATGTGTTCTCTCAGTCTTATTCTACCTATTTAGATATCATTTTATCTAATTAATTTAATATCAATATCTAAAGAAAACTATTTTAGATAAATAAATTTAAATTAATATAACCAGTACCACTGTTATACCGAGCTGTATCGCCGCACTTAGTATAAAAGTTTCTTAAACCAAGTGCCATGAAAAAAGTGCTCTGAGGTAGCCCTTCTAGTAAGTACCTTAAACACTTGTTTTAAGACGGACGGAAGATGAGCGATCATAACTCCTGGACAACAACACGAAACAGTATCTGACAGAACAAGAGAGATTTATAACTACTACTGGTTAAAGCATTCACAATCTATCTGTTCTCGCCTCGTTCGACGGATGTCTAATATTGTCTCTCCAACTTGTTCGCAAAAATCAAAGTGAGGCATCGCTTAATGCTCTGTATTCCACCAACTATCGAGTGCTAGAAACAGGCGAGTTCAGTTCCTGACTCAAAACATGAGTCCAGTTCGTATTCACTCTTGAAATTATTAATCTCTTGCCCCCACCCCCCCCCCGCCCCCCCCCTCCCCCCCCCCTACCCTCCCTGCCCCCCCCCACCAGCCGAACACCGAACGTTTTTTGCGGCAGGCTCCGGTCTTCCACGTCACAGGATGGACGATGGCGCGATAACCCAAACAACAATTCATACGCCAAAAAAATGAGATTATCTGACGGCTTACTTCTCATCCTAGTAAACGTCGACCATCACCAGACACGCTCCAGGCTCTGCGTATTATCCAGGGTATGCTAGCGCGTACAGTAGCTGACGTCGCATGAAACTCGGATGAAACAATTCACGCCATACTATATCACCTGAGTGAAATATTATATTCGCTTCTCTGCTTACTTGAGTTACTAATCCGCAAATGGCTGTGTTGAGTATTACTGCGAAGCTTGAAAGGAGAGGGGTTGATCTTAATTAGTTCTTCTCTGAGAAGAGAATCCGAGAGAAAATTTTCAATGTATAAGGCTGAAGATGTATGAAATGGGAAGCTTTCAGAAAACTGGTAATACAGTGACGCTTCTTCATATGAGATATGTAATAGTGTAGTGAGATCAAGAGAGCGGATACACTGAAAATAACCAAAGTACGTCTACAATTGCTGGATCATCATAACCGCACGATGAGATATCTTCGTAATAGTTGCATTACCATAGATATGTTTCTGCGACACAATAGTCAAAAAACCTGTACTTACGAGACTGAGCGTGGCGAGGCAATCACCACGACAGAATATCAAGCTAATTGCAATAAAACCATATTTGTATAATGGATTTAAAAGCGATTATCTGAAATGAGACAGACCATACGGCGAATAGGGGTTACCTGTAGGACTGAGAGTCACACCCAGTCGCTGCTCTCAACAAGACTATCCAAAATCAACAGGCGCAAACCTAATTCCGTCTCCTGAGAACGTAGAATAATTTGAGCTCGTATATTAGTGTAAATGTGATTACTACTCTACTAACTCTCCTCATCGTTCTCCTCACTCACATCCGCTTAAGTATTGGCCAATCATGTACATTAGTTATCAATATTCTCTACACATGTGATGTGTATCAGAAACTTTATTATAAGAATGGTCGATCACATTCTGATTACATTCTAACTAGTGACAACGCATAGTATTATCACTTAGCTGCACCTGATTCACGATGGTGATGTAATTCAACGATCATTCTTTAGAGCTAGCCTTCTGACCGTACGTGTGAGCGTATTCCTGATAAACATTTTTCAAGTGAGCATCTCGATTCCCACTAGTTATGCAGAACGTCTACGCGAGCAGAGGCGCACTGCAACAACATAGTTGGACTTGTTGTGTAGAACGCATTTTAGCCCATGTGCCGATTACTCGTTTCTCAGTTCGCGTTAAGACTCGAGCGCTTCTTCTCAACTGCAAACGATGCTGGTTCTGTCTAAACACTAGCAACTGTCTGTCACTCGTACGTCTCACCAGCAATATCTCGAGCCACTATCACTTTGAATCAGACAGCTCTATCACCTCTCTTAGTATTCCGTTAGTAGTTGACTGTCTTTATTAAATTTCATGTGCTCCGCTTGCCAGATCTCCCTATAGAACGCCAGCAGCTAGAGCGACGACCGGTTAGTCGAATCTTAGTCTATCAGAAGCCACTTGTACAAAACTCAAAATAGTCTATATGCTACTTGGTGTGATGCAGACCACATCTGTACCAAGCTCTGTTAACAAATTCTCGCATCCAAGTAGACATTAATCTGCGACAACGTGCGAATTCTCAGCAAAAGCATGATGACATGTGCGTATATGACTCGAGAGGCTAACTGCACGCGCATTTTTTACCGATGCACCCCTTCGCAAACTTTCTAAAGGTTGTAGACCTCTAGTTCCACTTGCAGCAGACGTTACGCATCTCACTCCTAGACCGGGTCACAATCTCCGTCGCTAAGCACAGCAGAGCTGATAGATAGCTTATCAACTCAAGACGTGATGTATCCGCTGTGACTCGCTACACGTTATGTCACAAGCTCTGCGTCTTCTCGGAGCCATATCTATCCAGAATCGAATATGAACTGAGCAGTCTACATGGACCGGCTTAACTGTCCTCACCTCTGTACTTGTTTATATTCAACAGCTGCTGACTTATTATAATTGTTACATTCAGCAGATCTGAATTTTATGTGATTATTACTAGAATAATCTAAGCTATTACGAGTTATAATATAAAGAACAAGATACTAAATAATACGATCATATTAGCACGCATGTCCCATCTCAACGTCATATATTGTAGCCTTAATTAGTCTCATTCAATTTCTCCTAGAACATTGTAGGCAAATTTCTGATTCATGAGTCTCGATGATACGCGAATAATTATTGTTTGTACTAGAGTATACGTTCACTTATTATACTTTAAATGTTTCTGCCTTGTACCGTATAACGCGTGTGATTTATTCGAGTATGAACATAACAGTAGTGTTGTGTATGCATGAGAGCTTACGAGTACTATTCTCGCAAATCTCTCGTAAAACAATTCAATATCTGATAATCGTCAGTTGAGGGTATTCACATAGTAGGTGCTAGCTTATGATCTTTTTTAATATTTTGGCTTACTATGTAATAACTACAACAGAATATATTGCAATATCTTTGTAATGTGCGTAAAATTGTCTGAATTAGACTCTAGTGATTCTCGCTGAGTACTCTTTTAGACCCCTTCTAAATGCCGAAGTCCATTACAGTTTAAGCGACAGATTAAGACGTTATTTTGGAATATCGTGATTTTATCACGTGATGATCTGAATATTTCAATAAAAAATCTATCCGCTATGAACAGAGAGTCAAAAGCGCACAATTATAATACTTTCCTCTTCAAAATCATTCAGCCACTTTATAATAAATAGCAAATGTCTATCGACTGTTTGCTTAGAGGTGAGCTGTATCACGAAATTTGATACAACTTGTATGTTTTCTAGTGATAGAACATTTAGTCACTCTGACAGTTATCACCAGTTACTGGGGATATCGTCATTGATTTTTCGGTAGAAAAACAGAAATCCAATTCATGAATTAAGAATCAGACTGTGTGGAGACCTAAGTCTAATATTCGGCAAAGAGATGATTCACCAAGAATAATACTGGCATTTGGATGCGCACGCACCAGACCCTACAGTTTTTGTTATCACCCTTAAGCAAGTGAAATACCTATGCGATTCGAAGATACTCCACAATAAAGCAAGGTAAACATTGCTATAGTTCTCCTACATAGGATCTTCCATAAGAAACAAATCAGTAATTCTGAATGCACGGCATATATCTCATTCGCGATGTCGATGATAGAAGACACAAGAGTTTTCTCAACGCAAAGTGGATCGAGCATAGGCTGATAATTTAGATTAACATACCCACAACATGATAGAGGCATCAGTCTTTGCCAAGACTCTAGTATACTCTTTATACAATTCAGCTTACCTTGAAAAATATACTCAGTTGCTTATGTAATTGCGTATTATCATTAAAGGCAAAGAACTTACATTTTAGAATTATACTATCAACATAAAACATAGTATTTATCAACCAAATTAAGATTTTGTAATAAGAGCTTCAAACACATCATAAGTCTCGCACTTATCCGCAGGCAAACATTTCTATCTAGTGCACTCAGTAAAGTTTCGCGAAAAATAAATCTACGTCAATACCTGCTTTGTACTCTCTTAGTTATGATAATTCTAAATTACAACATATCTCGTCAGATGATATGTCTAATCATGTTACAATCTTATTGTGGAAATCCCCATTATCATGGCAAGAACAATCATCAGTTTAAGATAACTTGCATGTCTTCATAAGTTTATCACAGTATTTTTCACAGAAGCCATATTAGTTTATTTTGACCGTAAAGTACACATTGATAATTCAATGAGTATACTCGAAAACTAAGATATTTTCACGAAATAATCCATGTGCGTTAAATTATTCAAGACATCAATTGACGTACCCACCCAACTATTAACTAGATGCATATTGTTTATCTCATGAATATCATCGAATCAACTGATATTCAACTATTTTCTTTAGGTCCCATCGCCAGTTTCGCGGTATTATACGATGTTCCACTGTCCATAGTCACTGACCTGCATACCTTCGGGACTAATCACCACTAATATAATTAATAGAAATCTATAAAAGCAATCAAAAAACAATAAAAAAGTTACAACCACAAAACCCAAAATCAGCGTCACCTACCCAAAAAAGTTCGTAATAACAATATCCGTATCTAAAGACTAAAAACACTAGTCACATAACAACCTGGGCTGTAGATGACCTTAGCGCTTATGCTTATACAGTCCAACCATGCGGTAGTCATGACCATACATATACAGTTGTTGATGGAATACTAGCTTTTCAATAACATATGCAGGTGTTGATGCGATATATTCTTGACTTTCAGTAGATCGATGAGAACAGTTGACGAGTCCGGAGGAAAACCTTAACTATTGTACCGCGTTGTCTATATGATTGATATTAGTTGCCGTTGAATAAGATCTATGTTCAAATAACATAATCCCATGTACAAATCATGTCATATAGCGAGACACATACATCTGGTGTGTTCTGATTATTTGTACAGGATTATAGTCTCTCTGTGCATCGCTGAGTAATGATATAGAGGAATCGTATGTCACTTTCTCGATAGCTCGTGAGGAGAACTAGGCCAAGTATGATTAAAAGAGGAATACGATACTCCGATGAAATGCAATTTCTGGTCTTCTTAATAAACAGTGTTTGTAACTGGTCCTCCTGTATCTGTACTATAACTGTATGTAGTAGGACGTAGATGGGCGAATCGAAGTCTTTGACGTTGCATACGGGTTGACAGTCAACAGATGATGCTTACGTCCTTCTAGGCACTGATACCCACATTCCGTGTTGTCCAGGGGAGTCTCGATGATTGCCCAACTCTATACTTTTTTGGACTTGCGAGATAGGATCATACTGATTGTTTACCAAGAATTATCTTCTACTGTACACGACTGGCTTCTATTGATTTTACCATGTTATTTGAGATTTCGATTCATCCGCTGTTCTGAGGAAAGCATATTTCTGTTAGACCGGCACCAAACTTATGTTAAAACTAACCACATACAAAATAGGTGAATAATTTTAGTGATTGACCTATATTGTGACACGTTAATTTTTCACAGGATATTGTCAAAATCCACTGGATCTTGCGGAAGATCACAGAAATTCGACATTAACCATAGAACAGTACAGAACAGCAATGATATTTAAATCAGGCAACATGCCCACTCACTTGTCTGTCTATTATGAGCGGGTCTGCGTTATTGCTATCGAAATACTTCTATTGCCAAAACAATTGTAAAAACTAAAATAAGAGGTAGATAGAAGGAGATATTAATTGTACTATACTAAGAAAAAAAACTAGTAAACAAGAAATCTTTTTACAAAAGAGTATATATAGTAGAAAGATCATCCTAGACCATGTTTATCTTTTTCTTTCCTATTAGTTTATAGGCTAATTAAGAAAGAAAACCTTCGGATATTCTATGCGTATGCCTCACGTGAGACCTTCTCTTTTTCATAGTCTAGTTCAGTCATGAATTTTTTGTATAAATTCTGAAACATATGATACTAATGTTTTATTACACAAGCTACTAAGTAAACTTGAGATAAAGAAATAAAGTATTGCTATTTCTGAAAGTCATGCAATGGAAAGCAACAGAGAAAAGAGATTATTATGTATCACTAGATTAGAAATTCATACAAAAAGCTTTACTTTATGGGACAAATCATGATATCTTTGCATAAAGTCATTTAGCTATAATTTTCGTGGTAAATATACAACAAGTCCAGTTATACACCATGTTTATAGAATACATTGCGATTCAATATATGCGGAATAGTACATTACTCAAATCATATATATATCCTTAATTCTCTGCATCACTAATTTATTTGAGGATTCCGATGAATAAATTAATAATGTAAATCTTAATCCATAATCTTTATATCGTAATAGTATAACTATAAACATACCAAATATTATGACTATTAATAGCTATATATATTATATTATGATCTACATCATCATACCTTAGCAATCGTAGTTCAGACATAATACGCATTATTCACCGAATAAATCGATGAAGAATAACTCGCGGATTCAGTATTCATATAAAATTACGTTTCGACATAACTTCTTATAACAAGTACAATTCACAACGTAGCCGTGAAACATACTATATTATCACAGATCTGTAAGTGGTAAATCATTAGACAACATCAAAATAAGCGATTTAATATCTTCACTCAGGAGTTATTAATGAGTTCTAACACAATTTTATAGTTATCGACTCTTACCACAATATGGTATGAACATCCTTCATATAAATCACAAATGAGAGTAAAAATGTAATTTCATAGTACGATTGTATTCTATTAACACAATAATAATGATCATAATTCGAGGCTTAGTGGCCGTAAAGTCTTCAATGTAGTAGTACCAAGCTTTATAGTTATCATTGATGCCAAAAGTAGTGTATATATATAGTTAATCTATCTAGCATAGGTTAAATAACCCTTTGTAATAGTCTGTGAATTTTAATAAGAAGAGTAGGGAAATTTTAGTCCTCGTTAATTCAGTTAATTATATGTAACTAATTATAGATTTTTACGTTCATTATATGGCTCTGAGTTAAATATTAGGTCGATCTCGCGAGTCATTCAAGCACATCAATTATACTATATGAAATACAAAGCATGACTGTCTGTACAGAGTGTCACCCTCGCAGCACGTAATCAATAGTCCGACCATGCATTAGATGTTACCATCGGATACTCTCACCGGGCCATAATATAACAGCATACTACCGCGAAGATTGATATGATATCCCATTATACCATTGATGCAGTCGTCAGCCATGAACGCAGTTTTCAGAGTTCACCAACCTGATGTAACTACTTATCATGACCGTACTGACATAGCATCAACCGAAATGCATAATTTACCTCGTCAAAGTCAAACATAGGCTCGATTGCTTTCAGACTCACTTATTATAGACCAGTTATCGTACATGTCTTAACTTAGAGTATATGTGCTGAAACGTCCATTTGTCAGAATAATATTAGGTATGTCACGACAAGAGAGAGCTCAGCATAAAATTTGACTTCTCACATATTCGGAGAAAACTTCCGCACAGAGAACCCAATAGGAATTCCTTAAAAACGAGTATGAGGAACGTATATTAAAATATGGGTTTCATTTTAGTGTTCTTAACTAATATAGACAATAGTAGTACGATAGCGATTAAAGTTCATGGGATACATGCGTGATCAGGAAGGACCATTCTTTCCGAGATTGCAGAAACCTGCATAAAATGAAACGTCCGAGTGAACGTGCACCTGAGCCAGTGAACCGACTGAAACTAATCAATACCTCGTGGATAATATGCAGAGATTAAATCATGAATCCTCAAATAATTTCGTCCAATGAAATTCTATCCCATGCATCTTCATTAGTAATGACTTACACTACTGAAATCCAGAATCAAGTTAGTACACATTTTATTGTGACATGACTCGAAATGTAGTGTAGAGGATACTAAGAAAATGTTGCGTGTATTGAGCCTTTTAATTTATCGGTAGACTGAGGCGTAGCGTAAAAGTTCCAAACTGTCTTTACGTTGATTTCATTCGGAATAACGCATAATATATTTTATTAATCTAACACCTCGTGGGTTACGTCGTTGTGTTCTTCTTGTGTTTGACATAGAATTGAGTATACTTAGAACTCGTGCTCGTCGTACATATGTTAGATGATCGAATAACCTGTTCGCTATATTAATAACTATAGTACCCAGATTAAAAAAATTCATGAATTTCAACGAAAAATGTAGTTCTTGCGTAGTATTACTTTAGTCACATGTTTTTCCACTAATTATTATTTCTAAGTTGTCGCACCGACCTATATACTGAATCATACCCCTCAGCCCTCCAAGTGGACGCTCCATTGTCTAAATAATATTTTTAAAGGACGAAAATAAATGATAACTTTTCCCCCTACAATATTATTATGACCCTAAGGAGAATGAAATCTTATAATTGTCTCTAGATCTGATGATTGCAGCGTAATCCACCCCGAATCTATTAGAAGGAATAAAACTCATCAAGCAGAAATTCAACAAATAAATTCTTAAAAAGTAGTCCTTAGAACCATTACTGAAGAATCTCGCGCTAGTGAACACTTAATATATAACGAATGAGATTAAATAATAGATAAAAATGCACTTATTAATATTAAATATATAGCGAGTTGAAACCAAATCAGATATTATTTTGTGAGCACGATAAGAGGTGCTATGTATCGTTTGAAAACACATTTAGGTCAATCACAATGAAGTTCAAAGTAATATTTATTGCTCAATTCAAATCGGATATCTTAGATTGAAATTTGCGTGATCTGAAAATTTCATCATTAAGACAAATCAACTAACTTCATATTTCACCTCATCAAAAAAAGCGTACTCATGACTTCCACACTTGTCCTTCAAATTGCCGAATCACTTCAGATCTTTGAGCGTTTCTAAACTACATAATGACCTTTCTAATGGAACACGACTTTTGCGTTCTAACGTACGACTGTTAATGGATTGTCATCTTGAAGAAATACTTTATATACGATTTACTATGAAGACGTACATACTTTTACCGGTTGGAATAATGCAATACTTTTGACCAAGTTAATCGGGGGTCACCTCCAGTTGAGTCAGTTATGGTCTTCAGCGTGCCACAACCAATCTGTGCTACTAGTTTTACCTTTACTATGTAATTATCTAATGACCCGTGCGAGCACTTATCACTACCTTTTTACCAGGCATGTCACTATATGGGCGCTTGAACATCCAACCTCTACGCCATGCGAGCGCAAATGCTCTGACTACACTGCCTAACTAATCAGCCATCCGACCAAAACTTTATACAAGATAGTAATACTATTGAGTCAACTTACTGTAACTTATTACACCGGTGCATGTGTTTTGTTTTCTGTTCTGCTTATTTTCGTATCTTTGCGGGTGTATGATGGTCTCATGATGTTTGGGCCGCCGTCTGTAGCCAACCCAACAAATCTATTACTGTTACACAGCATTAGAAAAGACCAACCACCCCTTAATAAAATCGCAGCAACTTACCCTATGAAACAATAGACTCATGACATTATTCTCCGTACCAGAAAACCCGATCCCCCTACTGAAGACGCGTTAAGCTTATTAAGTGTAACATTCTTAACTCAAAAACATATGATTACTAAACAAAGCATTAATAGATTGCAAGATGAACTATTTAACTGCCTTTTCTAATAAGCTTTATCAGAAGCAAATTAGGTAGAAGTGGAACACTAATTCTATATTCTAGCAGAAGAAGCTAATTACAATTTTAAATAAGAAGAGTATTGCCATTCACCTCACTCAGTCACATACAACATCTCGTCTGTAATCTATGCCATAAGATGAAAAGCAAATTCTGAAATTTTATAGACACAATATTATATCTTAGTTTACGATGATTCAAAATGTTTGAGATAGGACTAGCCATAATTATCCTATTATATAATAGAAGAATACATTATTAGAGAAAAATTGTCTTAATGAAACTATAATAATCTTATTCACTTAAAATATCGTGTATGATTTCACAAGTTCAAAGTATAACACATTACGAAACAGGTATCTGAATACAGATTAGTCTAATCTACATTTGCAAAGAAATATTGCATTTATATACATATATTCAAGCAATTTAATAGAAAAACCAACTTGACTGACTCCTGAATGCACATGAGAGACTTATCTGGATGACCGTTATACCCCAATATCATAAGAGAACATCCTTATATACCCATGTGGTAGAACCATATAAGTCTATGATTTACTATTTGTGATCAATAGGTAGAATAGAATAAATGCTATAGCCCGGAACCCTGTGAGTCTGCTGCCTAATTGTAGTCCAGTGCATTTGCAACCTTATTGACTTCCAAATTTAGATAACATGACCCATTAACGGACAAAACTAACATACTCAACTTGTCATGACAAACGGAAAGCCATTTACATCGTCTTTCTCCATTCAGATTCAACTTCCCATATTTGATGTAAGCAATTACTATCCATACATACATCCTTGTGCAATATCGCTGTGTGTTATGTCCTCAAACTATATTTCGATAGCGCTAAGCAGCTTTGCTGTCCTGCGATCCACTTAGATCATTTTGTTCTAGTCGAGCAAGCTAACTGACACCGCCAATTGGTTGTGCAGATTAGTTGCAGGAGTTTCAACAGTCAACGTTTACCACGCAGTTCATCTATCGAATAAATATTTCTATGCGGTCGATTCATTACAAATTTAGCGCACAGTTTTACCAAATGACCCCTATTCGATTAGCGTAACAAATGCTGTACTCGATTTATTATCAAATATGACCCAATGTATTAATTATGCCAAGTTTTTCCACACACTAATTGTGACCTACCCCCGAAGCTTTCCGGTTTACACTGATATCAAGACTAAGGCCTCACTGCCAGGAGTCCAATAACCTGGTCAAACAAGTCGGATTGCTTAGCTGCACTCCTACGCCACCTGGATGCCCGAACCTTCTTGGTGTTCCGTTCTGTAATTGCCCCAAACCTGTTGTTTGGATCGTGTGAATTCTAAAGAGCATCTTTACGAGAACTTGTATCAGCTGTAATTTTATAGTTATTTCTAATAAGCTAGCGATATCATATTGACTCATGAACATTTTCGGGCTCCCAGTAGAGTAGTTATATGTCATATGCCATAATTTTAGAGCCTACGTCTAGATCATTTAAAAGATATTCACCATAATACACCCGAGAACCATATGCTTACTAATTAAGATTATGTACCTCAAGTTAGCAGAACCTGTATGACCTTTACTCTCTCCCTTAAATTTACAAATTTGGAAGGGGGAAAAAAAAAAAGTCAACATATACACACGATAGTCCCACGATTAAGTGCGCCATATGTATTGATTGACATTCAATGACTCATGAGCTAAAAGATATGGAATTAATCCGTCGTTGAGCTACGCGAAGGAGAACCAATTATCTCGCTACTATACATATAGCATTCACAGAGTGTGACAGAGTTTTCTCCCGCGCCTGGGAGTCAGAACCCCCATATCGCCGGGGGAGCACAAAATCTGTTTGGTGTGGCCTTCCGCTTACGATCACTTATCGTATATTAGTTTCTCTCAGAAATGTGCGTGTAAAGAGGAAAAATATTTTTGAAAATTGATCACGTTTGCCCCGCTCTAAGACGCTCAGGCGTGCAGAGACCCAAAATACAATATATGAGCTCCTTATTCAAAAGATGCTTCATGCCAATTTTTGAAAAGATTCGAATGGCATTATCAATAGAAGAAAGTGTTCACTTGTTAACACCATTTCATCACTGTCCGTTATGTATCTATTTCACAAATTAAACTATTCAACGTTGATGTCTTCCATCTAACACATAAGTTATATACTTTTTAAAGCTTAATTAACAGCGTTAGTTTTCTATTCATAATTTATCTATTGTTTACGGACTATATTTTCAATACAGCCCATGCATCGACACATGTCATCCCATTCTTGTTAAACACAAAATTCGCCAGAGGTCGTCCCACGAAAACGCAGAGCATGATGGGTAGATGTTTATAAGGGACTCTAAACGTACCCCTTTATTGTCTGACACGGGGACTCGTAGTTTCGCCGTTGACGTAATCCGGAAGTGAAAAATACTCTAAGTAACTGACATAAAGCGCTAAGCTAGCGCTTAAAAAGTCGGAAAAAATAAGAAGATCGAAAGTCTAAAAAAAAGACTTTCAAGATTCATGCGTACGAAGGTCTTTAATATTACGGGTCATGGTTTTTTTCCAGCACAAACAAATTGATAATGCATATTAACAAGCCGATGTTTTACCAGTATTTTAATACATTACGTAATTTCTGAGATTATAATCAAGGTCTTATAATTGTTAAGATACCATTTCTCCTGAGGAAAAATTGATATTTCTTATATAAGCAGAGCTGAATATTTGGCTGCCTATATTAGGAAGACAAAACAAACAGAACCCTGAAAATTACCGGTTCTAGTATTCAGACACTACATAGTGCATCACGGCCACTCCATCGACCAGAAATATAACAAATTGAAGTGACTCCATAATAGCAAACATTCACACTCTCGTCAACCCTTAATAATTGTTAATATAAAAGTTTTTAGATGACATTACGTTATTATGGCGGTGTTCCGCTTTGTTTAAAGTGGTACTCATAAGACATTTGTAGAAAAATATACAGTTATCTTCCTTTTATTCCAAGGGGCAAGATTTTGGAATACCAAATTATTCCATTGGGATCGCAGAAACCCGTAAAACAATATGTTTATCATGGTATGAAGCACTGTTGCTACAGGACAATGCATTTCGGTTTGAAGCATCACTGAGAACATCATTGTCGAAATGCGGCAGTCTGGTGCATCAAACTTGACCGTATATTCATTAATTATGACCCCTGGTTCGAGGCCTCTGCTGTTGGACTTTATTCCCGAGGGCTCACAGCCCAGTTGTTTTACTATGTTACTAGCTTGAATACGATTATTTAATTGCAATATAAAAATTAGAAATTCAATAAAAAATTAAGGATTATCTCCCTCATGCATAGCTCTGATCCTTCGAAGAGTGGGCATCCAGTCTTTGCTCTACATGATTCAACTTTTAGAAATTTTACTCTATGTTTCTGGATTCCAACATTTCGGTTTGTGCATCACTTTAAGAGAATATTTGTCGAAATGCGCACTGGTGCATCAAAATTGCACCGTATATTATCTATATCATCATTATGAGATGATGCAACCATTGCCTACGAGGACGATACATAAGCCTATGTTGTTAATCAGACCGAAGAAAGTATTGATAAACAATATATTTCTCGGAATCCCAAGGCCAAATATAGATATTGATAACTATCCAATCCTTCTTAAATCATGTATAAGACTGAACTGGTGTCTATTTTCAAAAAGAAACTAAAATTCATACTTACTTCTTTGCCTTACATTATTCGAGAGTCTGACATTTATGTTCACACCTATTGTAAGCTCAGCTCAATCCTGCCAAAGTATAATAAAGAAAATTATCTAATTATCCGAAAATATTTTCTAGAAGCCAAATTACAAATATGTTGCAAAACCATAGGGAAAAAATAGTTTATCTTTATTGTATAAGCACCATCTACGAGGACAATACACAGATCAAATGTTAATCAGCCACAGAATCTGGTAAACAATGACTTTCCTGGAAGTCTGTATCCACGCATATTAATCGTGGATGTATTCCAACCTTTTTAAATCAGATAAATAAAACTGAAATTATATATATTTTTCAAGGAAACATATCTCAAGTGGAGACTTACAATAAAATGTTTCTGTTAAAAAATGATACTCTTATCAGTAATATAACAACGTACAAATGTCGTCAGTCCCCATAATTTAATTTTAAAATTTGAGATGAAAAACACGCTACTAAACAAAGAAGCTTTATTACCTGTAAACACCTTGTAACATTGAGCCTTCATTATGACAGCCGGTCTGTGTTTGGAGTATAGGGAATATTGAACTTTCATAAACTATTGTTTCGTCACGTATTCAAATTGCCAATTTCGTTCATATTCATTTATGCTAGGAAAACAACCATTATATAAATAATATATCATTCATGCGCTATGCGATTTACAGATCATTGTTAAAATATAAAAGTGACTTATCAGGCAAATGGGCCGGGGCAACTATGTATTTATCATTATGATGTATAAGTTTTTTGTAACTTTAAAATGCACATGTCACTATCAAAAAAGATTATTACTTACTATTCACTCTCTTTTTATTTCAAATTGATCTGGATAAAAATGCCTTTATGGTAATAATCCATTTACTACTTTTGAAAATTGGGCTATTGTGAGGCAACTATTCAATTTAATAGCGTTTCTGGAAATTTACACGTCAACACTGATGTTATTATGAATTTGATTTTTTTCTTCACCGAAAAAATCAAATGACGATACCCGGCCTAATAATAATATATTATTAAAAAAATTTACGCATCTCATCACCAATTAGCATTTTTATTTAGTCAAATGAGAAAGATATAAATTTCACGTTTGCAATGTGTTAAACAGTAATCAATGTTTTCCTTTGACTCCCTTAGTAAACCATTGGACCACATCACTTTCCCTATCCCCTAAAATAGATATATGAATTACAGAAAAAAACTTAAGCTAACCCACTTTTGATTCCTCACACCGGATTACGACTTATTTTACGATGGGGATGTGCCGATCACACACTCTTTGTTCTACCGCGTATTCATGTGAAAGTGAACTCCAGAAACCTCGCCGACTTTTGCATAGTCAAATTTGACAATACAGGAAATTGAATCGAATATAAGAGGTTGAAGACCACGGTAGATTTTTGTTTTTCCCCGTAACAGTTTTGAACAAATTCGATCTCGCCTCGTATGAAAATTAAAATAGCCTGACAATAAGAGGGGACAATAGTGCCATAGAATACATCATATGTTGGAAGATATGGTCTCCCAAAGACCCAAAGCTTTGACTACGGTATCCGTTACTTTATTTCACTGCGCTTCAAGCGGGTGGACCGGCAGCAAGAAGATGCGTACCTCCTCTCATGCACCTGATCCACCTCGCGTTTGTCGAGGTCCCGTAAAT
>CAJDSM010095343.1:0-12867 GCA_903981925.1 Ostrea lurida
AGGTAATTTTGTTTAATCAGATGAATACCTAGAGAAGGTAATTTTGTTCAATGGGATGGATACCTAGAGAAAGTAATTTTGTTACCTAGAGAGGGTAATTTTGTTTAATGGGGAAATACTGTCCTAGGTTTTATTTTTGCAATATTCATCAGTGCATGCAAGATTGTGAAAATATAACCATGTCAAAGTACCTCCCATATTTGCATCTTTGTGACTTCCAAAATCACAGGCCAGTCAAGGTAGAGAACTTCCTATCCTAAATACTGTACAAACTTTTGGGTATTGAATCAATTGAGAGACATAAACACCATAAGCGGGTGATCATGGAATTTCATGTATATATAGACATCTTTACATTCAAGAAAAATTGTACTCAAGTGGTGTATTTCCAGCAGAGAAGTTAATCAGGAAATTTGTATTTAACTGTGCCCCAATTTTTGTCTTTCAGACCAACGCTTTTGTCACGGGAGCAAATTTCACAATGGCAGATGTCTACTTTTACCCATTCATTGCGCAAGCTGTACGTTTAGGTCTTGAATTGGGCGAAAAGTACCCAAATCTGAAGAAATACTACGATAAAGTAACGGCCCGCCCCAGTATTGTGGCATCATCTCCCCCACACTGGAAGGAGGAGCCACCGAAGTTCTACCCCCTCAAAGATCTGTAAACGAGGAGTATCCCCCAGAGGGCCAGCCCCTCAACGATCTCTAACGAGGCTAATTTTGCAGCATAATATATGTGGTGTTAACTCACAGACATTATTCATTATATGGATGTGGCATCTTTGAACACTAATCACTTTATCTTCATTAACAATCTTCAATAACGAGAATTGTACATGTACATGCCGGTGTAGTTATTGATCAAGTATTCAATATGGTGGAATAAGGTGTGCGTTGTTACTGTCGTGGCGTTTTCTTAAGATTTTATCGGGCAACAGTTATTGCAAAAAACATTAAATTTAACCACATGGGAAAGAAAAGGAAGTTCAGTGGTTTGCATAAGGAAAACAAAAAAACTGGAACTGGAAAATCTTCAAAATAAGCTGATGTTTCGGTGCCAGCTAGAAAATCAAAAGACGCCACAAAATAAAGAGGTTTATCCTCAATATTTATATATATATGTATATCTTTACATCACGCATACTCTGTTTCGTATTCTCAAATTGTTATAATTGTAACTTATTGGTGTCTTTTCATTGATGTTATTATTGTAATATTCTTTTTGTATCCTATAAGCATGCAGTACTGCTTTTGGAGATAATTTAAAATGGGTGTGCTAATAAACAAGTGCTTCATTACAAGTGCCCTCACTTAGGGTCTCGTTCTCCAAATTGTGAGTTAGCCTATATGTAACAAAGGGAGAGTCCAGGTAGAAATCCGTGTAACTCCTTATGGTAGGCAAGAGGAACGTTCCATTTATATATGGTCACTAAGAGTCCCTCACGAAAAAGTGCGTCAAAATATAGCAATCCATTTTCTCAGTTTCGATCATAAGACAAACCGTTTGGAAAGAATGGTGGGCGCTCAGGGGGGGGTGGGGGGGGGGGGGGGGGGGGGGGGGCAAATCCCTTCGCTCTGAACACGAGGATATTATTCTACAATTTTAAAAAATGCCAAAAATGCGGTTCTACTGTATTGTTGTAAATAATGAGTATCGGTATCGTGATCATGACTACACTTATGTATCTGCCAAAAGATCTACTTGTAAACATGTGAGAAAGACAAAATTTTATTATATATTTGTTTGGTATTAGTGTATTTTGTTGAGCCTTAATTAAATTCATTCAATATAAAATCTGGCAGCAGTAGAATTTGCGGAATGTATGACTTTTAACAAATTCGTCTATTACCCTGCAACATAAACTTTTTTGGTTAGTAGTTGGCCTCGTTTTTAAAAAATCGCTCATAGCATGCGTGCTTCTTCAACTTGGTATCGAATCAACTGAAGAGACATATCACACATATACAAGTAATAGTGGGGACATTATCTACATAGAAAGAAAGTTTGATGTTAGGTCTTGGGACCAATGTCTTCTCAGAATGCTCTTTGGTATTCCTAAATGGCACGTAATTGATTTCGCCCGCTTTACTATTGGCGACTTATTATTTACTATTCTTACGAAAGCAGAATTGTTCAAAAACTGTTTACGGGATAAAAAAACATGCTGTGCTTCTTCAAACCTATAGCAATATATGCTATGATAGGATGATGGTCTTATCAATTAATCCGTTAACATCTAATTTTCCTTAAGTTAATGTCCATTTGATATATATTCCTGGACGGAACCGAAATGAAGGGACACACAGCATGCTGACAGATCTGCTTCGATAATTTGGATGTTATTTTACTTAATCATTTGATTCTCTAAAATTGGCAGATGACAACTACCATTATATGAATAAACGTGATGACTTTAACTTAATCGTCTCGACTTTTCTCGTTTTTCTATGTGAGTAATTGCTACCACTATCACCTGCTTTAAAATGGTGTCGTGTATATATGTCTCTTCAGTTGATGTTGATACGCAGAGAGCATGTTCTCAATGCGTATGAGGACTCTTCAGTGGCCACGGATTTCGGAGGGGGGCCCGCGGTCCCCCTTTTGGTGAACCAAAAGCTTAATTTATTTATGTATAGATATATAGCTTAGATTAACCTCTAAAAGTAACTTTAAAAGCCCCCTGGGCCCTAACTTTGGCTTCCAGTCCAGCCTTAAGGCTTATTTGGCTACCTTATTCAACAGACCCCCCCCCCTTTCGACAATTTCTTGGTATCCGCCACTGACTTTTTAAAGCGAGGCCACCTATTAACAAAAAGTTGATGTTAGCAGGGTTATTATCGAAAGCTTTTGGTTTTTTAAAGTCATCAATTACGGAATTCTACGGTCGCTCATAGATGACCTTGTTTGCGTTTACAATACTTATCACAAGTCATATGTTGGAACTGATTTGTTCAACCCTTTGTTTAGCTGTCATTTTCGTTACTAGATTTGACGGGACGGTAACCCCTGTTACTCTTGTTTCGACTACGGGCTCACGGCGGGTGTGGACCGGTCAAAGCAGAGGATTGCGGTCTTACTCCTCCATGGCACCTGTTCCTTGGATTTTTGTCAGACGCTGGTCCGTGGTTAAGCCCTACACTCGATTTTGATACTATGTTTTTTGAGACTTGATTGATTTACGATTAACAATTGTCTCTACTTCGCCAATTTATACGCAACTCCTAGTGTCCTTCAGTAAGAAACTAACACATAACCTTTCAAAATTGTGATTTATTGCTATGAATGTAAAACGGCATCGAACCCTCATACCAACCATGAACCAGACCCCTGCATCAACAATGAATTTAATTATCACCAAAACAACCTGTTTATTCTCAATTTAAGTACTCAGAAAGTGTTCTAAGTGGTTGACTATTATTATCATATCTATAAAATTTCCTGTCAAAATTATCGATAGGTACAATCATAATGTACATGAGTTTTCAATATAGAGGACAAATTTGTGTCAACTAAGGATGGTGACCTAGTTTACTGTTCACAAATGTTCCCGACTCCTTTAGCTTGCGTAGATTAGAATGACTCTCATGTCAGACAATCCCAACATCTCTCTTGATGTATACCTTCTGAGTTTCCGAGCACATTTGCAATATTCTGGGAAAATACGTCCCGAATATAGTACATACCGGCACCGGCAAATCAATGTTTTCAAAATCCGAACCCTCGTTCCAACTCCACCGAACCGCTTATGTTTATAACTAGCGTTGGACCGGTGAGAAAGGTATGTTGGTTCATGGATGGATAACCTCGATATTGGTTTTCAAGCCAGGAGTTATTCAATTAGTAATACTCACTATCCATAATTTAATTGGAAATTAATGAATACTAAGCAGTCAATCGACGAAAGTAGACAAAAAAGATTTCTTAGAACTCCATCCGTCCCCGGGGCCTGGGAAGATATGGAACCAAAAACTTCCAAAATTGCCGGCAGAATTTTAAGGCATAGACAGGCAAGTCAATTATTATTATAAGGAGTATAACTTAATGGGTTTCCAGCACAGAGCAAGGAGGCCTCTCACAAAATTTGTATCTCTTTTTCTGGTGCCTTTGTCAGGACTTCTCCCTGGGTATCATGGTGCGAACTCTAGAGACAAGACCAAACTTAGGGTTATAATAGTTATATTGTTCACAAAAAACATTGAATATAAATATCTTGGCGTCTAATACCATTGACGTCAAGTCTGCTAAATGGGAATAGTTTTAGATGGAGCTGGTATCCATTATCAAAATTATAAAATTTCACTGTCCCTTAGTTAAGACAGCGATTTGATTTGGTGCCAGAGTAGAGCTAGAACGATCACTGTGATCTTTATCATTTGAAAGAAAGGGATGTACCAAAATTGTTTTCGCAACGCAATTCAATAGAATACTGACTGGACCTAGGGTGGGTCATATGATGGTGTAGAAAATGCGTAGCAGACTCACTTGTTTGTATTGCTCATACAGAGGTGAATGAACAAGAGGCTCATGGGCCACATTGCTCACCTGAGTGACCTTGGCCCTGGCTCAGCAGTGGTGATTTTAAAATTTAAAGAATTTTCAAGTTTCCTTAAAACTGACCCAGTGGTTCTGGAGAAGATGAATAATGTAAAAAGTTTACAACAACGACGACAACAACAACGATGACAGACAACTTGAGCCTTCGGTTCAGGTGAGCTAAAAATCACTGCCAGGATATATTGTGCCAAGAAGTTGATGACATCAGAGGTTCATGGAACCATTCTTATCTTCATGCACATGATTTGCCTAGCCATTTATACCTTCAATCAAAATCAATTAACACATGTATCAATATCTACTTAAGAATATGACAGGTTTTAAAGCCTTTTGGAGCCCCAATGAAATTAAATAGAATATACAGTATATAGAGCATAGGCGGATTTAGTGGGGGAAGGGGGCCCGGGCTCCCCTTTTGGTGACCAAAACAATCATATGAATAGAATTATAGCTAAATAAACCCCTAAAAGTAACTTTAACTTAAAAAACCCTTAAACCCAAGAGCTTCAGGGAGCGAAACCCACTGGACCCCACTTTGGCTTCATTCTACTCTACCTTTAGCCAGCGACGTATAGCAGGCCCACTTTTTTCAAAGGACAACCCTCCCCCCCCCTTTCGACGAATCCTGGAATCGCCACTGTAAAGCTTTAATCTTTTTGACACGTCACACTGGGCGTTTCAGTACTTTCAGCACTTTGATTAAGGGGGATATTAATAGACAAGCAAAAAAATAATCTATCATTGAATTTTTTATCATTTCCTTTTCATAAATAATCTATATTTTTGAGTGTCCTTTCAACCCAAAGATGTGGAAGTTTTTCGTTCATGGGAAGCTTAGGACAATAATAAGGAAGAAAATTCAAGGTCGGGGGAATTACCTCCCCTTTACTTTTAAATGTTTAATTTTTCTATGGTAAGTTGATATCATAAAGAAGGGCCTGCTGAAAAATAAATTTGAATAATTTTTATTGAAATTTTAAAACAAAGGGAGGATGTTTCAAAAAAATTATCCCGAGTATAAAATATTTTTTGAAAAAGTAATTTATTGGTTTGGCATTTGTTCCCAATTGTTAAATTTAGGAAAACCCTCCAAAATGAAAAAACAAAAAAAATGCTCCTTTTGGCAAAAGCATTGTTTATTTCTCAGGGGGCACGATAAATTCATTAATTTTCTTAAAAACCCGTCATTGAAATTTTTTTTTAAATTGTGTTGTATGTAGGAAAAGGATACCAAGCCACTACCTTTTGGTGAAAAAAAATTTTGAACTATTGAAAAGCTAGATTTATGAATAAATTATGTTTGTTTTTCAGTGGGGGGGCACCACGAATAAAGAATTCTAAAAACTAAAAACCACCCAACCAAATCTTTTTGTAAAGGGTTCCAAGAAAATTTCTCAATATTACAATCAAAAAAATCATAAAACACTGGCAATAAGATGTTTCAAATCATATTCAATTATTTAATCTAAATTGATAAAAAGCTTCTCCAAAATAAAAAGTTTACAAGTGGAAAAAAAAATTGGGGGGGTGAGGGCCAAGTGGAAAGGATGCAGGCCAATGGCAGGTTTCTTTGAAATTCGAATTAACCAAAATTTTAACCATATAAAATACCAGAATTTCTTATTTTCCATGGGGCAGTGATTAGGGGATTAGAAAGGTTTTTCAGGTATTGGGAATCCTTAAAAAAATTAATTTAAAGGAAAAAAAAATGTTCTTACAGAAAATAATTATTTAAAATTGAATATTTATTGTATTAACTAGATTGAAAAATCTGGATACATAGGACTTTGTGTGTTTAGATGTTAAGCAAAATTTTATTGTTGTAAACCACTAAAAAAACAAACATAATTTATCAATAATAATCAAGCCGTTTTCATAAGTTCATATTTCACGAAAAAAGGTTGAGTTTGCTTGTATTGGGCAAATGTCAAACATAAAAATATCTTCAACATCAATACTGGATATTTTTTGAAAACATCTTGTTTTAAAAAATTTCAATTTTAAAAATTATTCGAAAAATTATTTTTTCAAGGCAAGGGTTTTTATTATAGAAATTAAGCATTTTGTTAAGTAAGGGAAGGTAATTTCAAGGGGAAATACCCTGAATTATTTGCGATCCCTGTATTTTGTCTAGCTTTCCCATGGATCCGAAAACTCCCTATATTGTGAAGGACAACCTTTCCGAATTAGATAGATATATAGAAAAGAAAATTGAAAGAAAAATTCAATGATAGGATTTATTTTAGGAAGCTTGTCTATTATAATTTTTTTCCCCCTTAAAACTTGCAAAACTTGAGTATAGTTACTGTAGTAATATAATATAATCAACTGATTTGAATTAGATAGGAATGATTAACTTATAGCTTTTCCTCTTTCTTTCTTAGAATATTTTTATTTGACAGATTTATTCGAACCAAACAGTAACATGGATACAAAACAAATAAACTAACTTTAAAGACAAAGACACGGCAAATTCGCGTTTACGGTTAAATAAGTTTCTCGCGATTAAATAACATAAGCATCTAAGCTGATCTATACTCTATCTCACCAATCTATAATTGTTAAGATTCATATATGGTGATTTCAAGAAGAAAACCTTAATTTGATAACATTATTACATTGATTTGAAAGGAAACGTTTATTGTCTGTATAAAAGTTTAAGACTCAACAATTTTGCTACAAATAATATAATCTCCCTAATGAGTAACTAAAAAAACGTTTTTTATACTAAATATAATAAATAGGAGAGAGAAGAAGCCGAATCCACATTAACACCTAAGGAAGCATTGCAAACAATAGTTAAATATCCGATTATTATCCTTAAAGAGGCATCACGACACTGTTCGCCTAATTTCGCACTAATATATGTCTAGAATAAATTCAAAAAAAATGCTAATCAAACTAAGATTTCCGAAAACATTTAGGCACCGACAGTCCCCACAATTTTACTTTTTAATAGATATAATCACCAAATGTCTCTAAATAATCTGTCGGATATATTATAAAAAATAACCTTTGTATAAACTTAGAGAAGCAAAAGTCAGCACACTGCAAAAGATATATACTTTTATGCATTGTTTGTGGGATGTGTTTCCAAGTTTTGGATTATATAAGAGGCTCTCAAACATTAGGATTATTTTGAGCGCGATATGTTAAAAGTTGTCACGACAATTAAATGAGGCAATGCCACAACGCACTAAGTCAAAAAGAAATTGTACGAATTTTTAAGCGAGGAAGAAGAATCCATAGAACCACTTTTCTTCTCTTATTTTTCAGTTGATGTAAAAGTTTACTTAACTCGTAAAATTTAAGACTTTATTATGTGTTTAGTGATGAAACTTTTGTAGATTATAACTCGGTTAAATAGAGTGATGAGCTTTGATTAAAGTTCATGATTAATTTGCATAGATGTAAAATAAGTAAAAATCAGTACCAAGTTGACTTCATTGTATGGGCACCCCTACCGAACAATTCTACATAGGATAGCACCAAAGTTCAATTTGGCATCAACGGTAACAAATCTTCTCAGAATTTCCACAATTTGACCAATACCCAACAAAAAATTCCCGAGCAGTCTGGAACTGAAGAAGCATATAGTCTTTGCCTCTAGGCAAAGATTATTTCCCGAGGTGTAGCTATAACGATTTATTTAATCTAACACCTCGTATGGACTCCCCAGCTCTTACTAGTGAGAACACAACCAAAATCTAATGATATAAACACAGACGTGTAACCATGGCTGCGTTCCACATCCCTATTAATAATGTTGTTGATATACCAATAATGGTCAAACTACTACCTAAAAATGATTTTAACTGAGACCACACCTTATAATTAACCTAAATGTTATGAAAAAAGTCCCAAAACATAAATAATAGCTTAAATAGATATGGGAATACATCTATATCTTTTTGTGATGGGAATAACATAAGAGAAATTATCAATTTTATGACGAAGGTAGAAAGGAATGCTGACACAGGAAACGCCACAACAAACTTGCTTCAAAAAATTATGCTATTAGAATCTCTTTAATATCAGAATTAGAAGTATGTCTATATTTAATTAGAAATGTTTAACAACATTTGGTTTAAAAAGTTGTACATTTTCTAATATGAACAAAAAAATATGTATAACCCAACCCCTCCTATTAAAAAAACATGTTTAAATCAACCCAGATGTCCCACGAAAAAGAATATAATACCTAATGACAAAAAACAAATTCAAATCAAAATAATTAAAAATGAGATGTTAGGTTACACTTCCATTTTCCGCCACCCACGGTTTCTGCACCTAGCTGAAAGCCGACCAAGCTGATATAATCACTTATGAGAGAATGTGGGGAGATAAGTCAGACAGATATTGAAAAGTTGACTCGTTTCTTAATGATCACGCCCCCGACTGACCAGAACAATTTCACCAGACTTCTTGATACATTTCATCCTGGAGTTCATTACCGTTGTGTGTGGTATAATTGATTACGAGAAAGAAATATTAATAAGACACTTAATCGCGCACAAATGGTGAGCGACCAACCAGCAGAGAAATTAAAGATTGAGCCCTGGGCCCGCCCACCAAGAATTACCCCATCTCAATCCTGCACATAAAAAACATGAACGGGCTCTACGAGTAAGGATTGTAGTCCCATATGCAAGTAGTAATGAGATCTTGCAGGGACAAACCATACACCTTTCGCCTATACCTTACACGCGGAGTCTGGATTAATATTATCATACTCCCAATACATTTAATAAACCAGATTGGGAGGGAGACACACACTTACCACTACAGGAAAAGCACTAGCGAGATATAAACTTCTCACACTGAATGAGTGGCGGACACGCATAAGGCATGTTTCTCTCATATTTAAGTATTTAATGCCTATTTAAATCTTCAGTGTGCAAGACGCTCTTGTGAAACTGCCCATTCCCAGCTTTCTGCACTCTGCGAGGGCTGTAAAATAGGGGGCCCTCTATAAATTCATGGAAAATCCTTGCATTTCTCATGGATTGGTTTCGCAGGCGAGGGTGCAGAAGGAGGTATATAAAGTGAGTGCCAACTTCAAAAAATGACCGAAACACTTTTCACAATACTATATCGTTATCGTGCAACCCCAATTTATACAATATTTTTAACCAAGAACGTAACCAGATAAGTCAACAAGTAACACTTAACAAAGTTTAAATACACATATGACATGCAGAGTATGAGGATGTTCTACACACTGTGGAGAGAAATTGGACGCTCCAAACATGCACCATACCTGGCGAGGCTTCTAGACCAGTATGAGATTCCATGCGTACGGAATTCATCATTAGATAATAACTAAGCTACTTAAGTTACAGTTGTGTAGCACTGTGTGACGTTGGGGGGAGTAAGGGGAAAAGTGAGAGTTGGAACTTGTTATTTGGGAGGGTGTGATAATGTTAGGCAAAAAACATTCTATTCTTAGAGTACAAATATATCATTTCTGAGTATTTCTTTCCACAGAAGAAACAAGTGGGGGGACTTATGGCCCTGCGTCGCATTTTGTCTGTAACTGTTTCCCTCATTTTCTATCTTTTACTACAATAAGCAACGCACTAGGAGTAACCACTTCTTCCTCCGCTCCACACTAGTAACGCGTGGTGGTGCCACAAGAGCATAGTGAGGGAAGAACTAATTTCACAGTAATATTATATAAGTTGAGGAGAGCAGGCTCACTTACATCGTCTATATCCTTACTATAGAAAATATATGTCTATTTTTGAATTATATAGAAGTATATGTATAACATAGGTATCTTCTATATTATTTCCGTACTATTTAAAGATATTTGTATTTTGCCTTAATTGACAAACAAAGGGGGGACCTTTTCCCGTGTAAAAGTGTGTCTTTTATTCTCAACAACCATGGACCTGAAAGGCCAATTTAATTTAACTTTGCCAGATTTTTTTATTTAAGTTCTGAACCAAATATATATAAATCCAATTGAATATCCTTCTATATACTTATATGTAAGTCTAGTGCTCGTACGCGTAATCTTCTAAAAAAAATTATCTTCACGCTTACCCCTTTAGCACAACGGTGAAACTGTAGTTTCATTGACAATGTGAATAAAATAATCTTCACACCGGAGGCGCCGTCCAAATTGAATAGTTTAAAACGATGTAGTATCCTCTCATTGACCTCTCCCATTTGGTACCCAAACCAATTTTTGGACCTATCCTGACCGTTTTGGAATCTGAAGTTTACCTTCACTTTTTCAAAAACCCATAAAAACTTTTTGGAACGGGCAAGAATTAGTGCATTTCATATGTTCACACCCCCATTGTCATAACTCCTATGACAAAGGTCCTTCAACATGTAAACCAAATGTTTGACCTATTGACCTTGCATTTTTGGACCCTTACATTTTAAAAAAAACTTTAACATTGTCCATAACTTTTGAATATTGGTAAGGGATAAGACTTTTTCATTATTTTTTCACACTTTGTCGATTGACTCCAACCCAAATTACACAAAACTTTAGAACATCTAAGAGAGGAACGGCCAGCTTTAGCCTTTGAAACCCTGCATTGTTGTTAGGACAGAAAGTTAAACGGCGAAGCTGTGGGGCGCAGTTTTATGGGTCGGTTTTACCGCAAAACCAGAACACCACAAAACACATCTAATGTGTATATTTGGTACTAATGTCGATGGTTTTATATACCATAATGTACCAAAATAAAAATTAATAGCCACCTTTTAAAACTATCATTAAAATTAGCCGCAAACCTTTGTATGTTGAGCCGCGTAGTTTTTGCCTCTTCGGGCCATTATACAGAAAGAGTGAAAAAAATGATGAAACTGGTTCATTGAATAGAAAATCGCGAGCTCGGATCCCATAAAAACATAAGAAAGTTGAATGTAGGCAACCTGTTACGAAGTTGTATCGGTTCTTTATTCTAAACAATCTGCATTCCTTTCGTTCCTCCCTGTACAACAAATGAAATAGATGAGATGACAAAAGTCACCCAAAAAATCTATCTAGGCACATCATACACCCAGTTTTATCTCTTATGTGAACCGATCATCAAAGTTCTAAGAATTTCAAGCTGATAGCTTTTCAATCCAAAATATGATAGCTCAATCTGTATGCAGCCAATAACAAAGGCTTTGTTGCGCTGTACCTAAGTAAAACCTATACATTAAACAAATTAACCAACACCACACGAGAGAGAGCAAAGGACCCACTGGAAGAAGAGGAAAAAAAAACCAATAATCCATAACTATTTGTGTATGGGACTGTCTAAAAGTTAAACATATGATTCTTCTTCTTAAAAAAAGGAAAGAACGGAATAACTCTCGCGGTTAGCACCAACAGACACACAGAAGGGCTGTGAGTGACATCGGGGGTATTCCAGTCTTCAACACCGTTGTTGTGACGCTAATGAATTATTCAAAATGCCCCAGAACGGAGGTGGACCCGCGGTACTTGAAAACGGATCAGTACATTGTAATCATTGCAATTACTGCATTAAATTAGATTAAAGCAAGCTGTATATTAATAAGGCAGTCGAGGATTGGAATCTTTTTATATGGTGGATGCTATCTAGTTATATAAGAATATTGATAAGTTACACATACTTTTAACAGTTTCTTCTTTTTTGTTAAAATGGTCAATGCACACAGGGCAAGAATACTTACATCATATCTTAATTATTTAGCCATAAATTAATGTATAATTGATCAATTCAAACATTAGCAGAGGATATAAGAGTGTTGCCCAGAGAGACATAAAAACAGAGACCATACACCCGAGCACCGATAGCGCTGGACCAAGCCCGTATCGGCCCATCAGCATCAACGTCTTACCCTGTCTGGTTAGAAATAAATACACACATTGTCTTTCACCTTTCGAATGTAAAAACGAAAAAAGAAATATAAAAACATTTGCCCAGGTTAGTTTTGAGCTTTTGATGCGCTGTGAATTTCTTCACTAGTATGCAATTCTATAATATAATAACCCAATTAACAACCATGGTAGTTGAGTAGTAAACAAGATGGGTAAATGTACTTGAAAATTTTTTGCATTTACCCCATAGAGATTTAACAAGCATAATCGACTGAATTCTCATCAACACTTACAGGTCTGTAGCCGAGGTTTTCGGAACAAAATATCTATGATTAGAGAATAATGCTACCAAGTTAGCGTAAGGAGATTTGAAAAATGCTTAGTACAACTTTTACCCTCAAACTTACATGTATTACAGCAGAACACGCAGATTTATTTGTTATTAACTGACAATGTTTATTACACTTCTAAATTGACACCCATATAACTCACAACAT
>CAJDSM010095365.1:480-11413 GCA_903981925.1 Ostrea lurida
TATGTTCCTGCTTGTGCTTTCCCCTCCATACGATGTAGTACATTAAGCGGAGGTGGTATTAATTTGGAGCACTTTCAATTTGGGGAGGAGGGGAGACATTTGTTTTTAATAAAAACAAATTTTAATTTAAAAATCTTCTCAAGAACTGATGGGCAAGAAAAGCTGAAATTTACGTACTTCAAAGCTTCCTGACAGAGAGGAAATTCAAGTTTGTTTAAATCATGACCTCCAGTGATAGGGTGGGACCACAATAGGGAATCAAATTTTTACATGCAAACTTTAAAAAATCTTCATCTCAAGAACCATGCACTTGGTCATAAGAGTGGAATACCTGAATGCTTACTGAGATAGAGTAGATTCAAGTTTGTGCAGATCGTGGTGCCAGGGATACTAAATTGATAGCAACAGCTTCTTTAGAAACACTGGGCCAATTTTAATAAACTTGGTTCAAATTATCCATGGCTGAAGGGAATTCGAAATTTATCATATAAAGGGCCAATTTCTCTTTCAAAGAGGAGGTGATCATGAAATGGCAAAAATTGGGTGAGGTCAAATAAAAATCTTCTCAAGAACCAATTGACCAGAAAAGTTTAGATTTACATGTAAACTGTAAAATTCACAACTACTGAACAACAGCAGGGCCATGAAAGGCCTGGACTCAGGTGAGCGATGTGACCCATGGGTTTTTTGTTTTGTTTATGATATGGCTACAGTATAAGTTTACTGATAATTACTTCAAAATTGTTTCAAGGAACTGCCAGCATTTCTGAGTGGCAAATACAATTGGACCTGAAATGTGTCAGAATCATTTTTTTTTTTTTTCCATTTTGAATTGGTAACATTTTCAAAAAACTTTAATCCCTTCTCTCTTTCTAATTATCTCAGTGTTTCTGTTTGTAGAGAAAGCTGAAAGGGTCCAAAATGCAGAATTATAGAAACCAAGGCCAAGCTTTTCATTCCCATCTTGGCCCAAAGCCTTCCATTCTTAACCCAAACCAGCATTCTGTTTTTTATAAGGACTGTTGTTCTAGCTGAGAACCATTATGTTCAAACCATGCAACATTCATTCTCCAAACAAAACCATTCATTCCCAAACCGTTCAGCATTTAATTGTTCAAGGTTCCACTGGTGTAGTAGTATGCTTCAGGGTCTCTCTCTCTCTCTCTCTCTCTCTCTTCTCTCTCCTCTCTCTTGTCTCTCTCTATATATATATACAGTGGCACCTCGTTTATCCGGACGCCATTAATCCGGCGCTCACCTTCCGGACATTTTTCTTTGGGAACGGAATTATTACACGTTTAATTTGTATCCTGTAATCCGAGAAACTCGCGTTCCGATCCGAGACGGTCCGTTTTTGACGTACAAAGCGCTAAAATGCTTGTAAACAGTAGTCATCGCACATTAATCCGCGCGATTTTTTTTTTTTTCTTACAAAGGGTCTGCTTCGACGATTTAGAAGACGTAAATTGCGAAAGGAAAACAGTAAAGCCAATTCACGGAGGCCCTTGTTAGATTAAAGCGAGTGAAATTTACCTTGTTACAATATACGTCTTAGGTGTTACAGTTGAGACGCGTCGGTTTTATTGTTTACGTGCCACAGTTCGGGAGAATTTGCACATCCGTATCAATGAATTTGAAATAAATCGTACCAAATTTACCGGAAATCGTGATGTTTGCAATGCGTGATAGTTAGTGGAATGTGCTAGGGAGGAAGCGAGCGGGTGACGGATAAATGGAGCTAGGTTTTGTAGTATGGGGAACAACGCGAAGTGACCTATACAAGTTGGTATTGTTGTTCAATATGGTTGCCGATGTAGCCTTGCTAGGTGCGTCACGATTTTTAGGCCAGAATGAGGCCGGGTGTGACGTTCATAAATAAGCGAAAGGGAGGGGAGAGGGACGTTGTTGATCAGGAGTACTCGTACCGGGCAACTCTCGGTGTGTTTGATTTTTTAAACGTTTTTCGTCAATGTTTAGGATGTGCTTTTTTGGTTAGAAGGAAGACCGCGTGTTCCAAAGACACGTGGCAGACAGACGGGTAGGAAGGACAAGCGCACGCGAGAAGGGAAGAGAGCGAGCGAGAAGAGAGGAGAGAGGGGAGAAGCACATAAAAGCGGGATTCTTGCTCGAGGCGTGACTCCGGCGAGGAGAGGTGGATTCAGCCGGTTTTATGATGATGGCTTTATTAGAAATGCAATGCAGGGATAACGATTGTGAGATTTCGATACCGCCGGGACTGAAAGCTAGGAAGATTTGAGAGGACGGTTTTGAATTTTTGGTTCTTACGTGTGTGCTACGGTCTGCTGACGGGTGCTGTTGCAGAGATCACGGAACCATGTCTAGCTGTCCAGACGCAGAAAGGGCTGGAGTGATACGTGCGCGGTAATCTGGATGTCGTGAACACGAGCAGTACCGGAATGGGTGCATCAAAGTCAGGTTTGAGTGGGAGGCTCATATCTTTAACCAGGTTAGCACGAGGGATGTTGTTATGTGCATGTTTATGTGACAACGATAGAACAGAGCAAATGTTTTGAGACAGACGAAAGAGAGGAGTCTGTTGTTTGCATTTGGGCTGAGTGGTTTGTCGATGGACGTAGAGGTGAGGACGGAGTCATCTATGGTCTAAGATACCTTCTTCATGGCAAGGTAGTAGATTTAAGAGGCATCTAGAAGCGAATTTTGTAGCCCGGCGCGGAGAGAAAGCGACTGCTTTTGTAAGATCGTCTATATGAAGGGTTTTTGGAGTTTTTGTTGTATACGATCTGTCAGCGGTACTTCAAGCGCTCTACAACTATCCAATGGCCATTCCGCAATAGGTGAACACCGGGGCGAGGTGTAGCTGAGTAGGCCCGGTCGGATAATTACGTGCGCGTATGGGGTAGATAATAGCGGGGTATTTTATTGGACGAGCGTTTGGAAATACGTGGTAGTCCTCCAGAATATAGGCTTGGGACAATTAAATAATATGAACATTAATAAGACTTGTGGCAAGAATGGTATAGATTTGGTCAACTAAATGCTAGTCCTTTTCGCTACCGGGAGTATGGGGGCGCACATCGCACAAAGAGGAGACGAAGTGAAATTTGCTGCGAGTGTGGGGACAAAAAATGAGATTAGAACGACGTATAACATGACATGAATTTGGATAATTGTTTTATTACATTAAGCGAATTAGTTGGCTTTTTAGATCGCATGTAATGTACATGTTTAAATACAATGACTATTCTAATAACGTAAATGAATGACGATTAGAATGACAACGTGTTTTAATTTCTATTTAATAAATTCAATAAAATAAACATATTTGGGGTTAGCCTTCTATGAAGATCCAAAAAAATATGCGATTCAGTTTATCCGGACGCTTCATTTTCCGGACGATCTTTGCTGGGAACCACAATTGTCGGAATTAAGAGGCTGCCACTTGTATAAGTATATTGATAGTATCAAATATATGCTAAAAATACCACACAAGTAATGGTATAATAAAGAAAAGATAATCACAACTGCCGAACATAACCACCCGGGTTTCATTTTCAATCTTCAAGAGTTATATATATATATATATACTTAGGTATTGATGTTTGTATGTAAAATAGTCCACACAATTTCTTTTCGCATCCTTCCTATCATTTTCATGCAATATAAATTTCTTAGTAATTAGAATTTGTTAATGATCTGTCATGGCTTGAGAAGCATTATAGTATGATATAGAATTTCAGTTTTCAGACGTATCTTATAGCTCAAAGAGAAGTATTTATCTACTGTAGAAGCACAAATATTCGTCATGGATTAAATTTCGTTGGTAGCATAAATCAACGAAATTAAATCTATGACGAATTTTTACCCAACTGTTTATAAATACAGAGTGGTCTGAAATGACGAATTAAATCCCGACGAAATTTTTTTGGGAATCAAAACAACGAAATTTTTACCCGACGAAGAGTTGTGCTTTTACAGTAATTCATTACCATATACATAATTATATATATATTAGAAAAGATAAAATTTTTATTGTCCGGTTATTTACAGAAAGAAAATACTTTAAATTAATTGTCCGTGTCTGCATTAATCAATACTTTCACTGAGTCTAATTTTGCGGTATTCTGAAACTTTTTATAAATTAATACTATAGAAAGAAGAAAAAGAAAAATATTTTATTCAACTGTTTAAACCTAGCCTTAATAGTTAATTATCATAATTTAACAACTATACTATTCAGTCTCGAGACATTTTATTCGGGTATTGAAACATTTTTATTCAGATTGTTAATCATTAGGTGAAGAGTATACTGTGGAATCATCATTGTTCGTGGGGGACCAATGTTCGTGGATTTCGTGGGTCACTCTTACCCACGAATTTACGTCCTCACGGGCATGTTTTATTTTTCCTTTTAATCTTTATAAATATCATGCCGTTAACATTATTTATCAATTACCCATGAAATTAAGTCCCCACGAACCAGCAAACGTTTGGTTATCCACAAACATTGGCCCCAGCGAATTAAGATGATTCCACAGTATATTTTTTTAGGAACGACTACTAGGACGAACGAGTTACTTTACTTATGAATTTAAGGGTAAATACTAAAACCTCCCATTTTATTTCCGGAAAAGTTTGAATTTTGTTGCCAGTCATTGAGTTGCTCGGTTGTACTTTATAGCTGAGTCGACGTAACATTGCAAAATGTAATTGTTCATACTCTCACCGCATCTATTCAGATGTAGTGTAGAGTTGTCATTGGTTTGATCATTACGTTTTTATTTTTCTCATGTAACTGTTTTACATTGTATATACTCCCATCATATCTGTAGTGTAGATTTAGTGTTTAGATTCTTTGTTTTTTTCATTTCTCATGTATATATATATTGTTTAATTGCCTATTTATGGTAGTGAATTAGATAAATACTTCCGATTCGAGCAAAGATATGTCTGAAAGTGAAATTCTATATCATTGGAAGAATAATGCATGCTTCATTAATTTGTAGGAAAAGCGAACCAGAGGACTCTCAGATTCCACTGGTTCCTCTCCAGTTGGATCTGACAGAGCTACTTCATCAAAGGTGTCTCAAGGGTCAAATTACCAACACTCCCCCACAGAACCTTCAAGAACAGATGCATGGCTCCAAGATCAAACTATAGGACAAGGATTCAGTGTTAATGCTAAAACAGAACCAATGGATAGTGAAAGACCTCAAGTCTCCAAACATGACGAAGAAACAAATAAAAGTGAAGTTAAACAAAATTTAAGTGGAAAGAGAGAGAAAGAAAAATTGGCTTCAAAGGGTAGAACAGAACCAGGAAACGGTACAGAAGAACCAGCAAAACTAAAAGGTGACCTGAAGTGTGTTCAAGTTAGCAGGAAACAGTCACAAATACCAAAACCAGTTCAAATTCAGAATCAGAACAAAATCTTAAGTAGCTTGAAAAGAGCTAGTTCTATGTCTTCCCTTCCAAACTTGGCCAAAATTGAGGGCCTGCCTACTCCCAAACCCCCAACATCGCCTAAAACAAAGAATCAGTTGAGAAGAGCTCGACTTGGAATGTCAGGACAGTTTTCTATTTCTCAGCCAGATCTTAGGGACATTGACAAATCAGATTCTGAAACATCCTGGTCATCACTTTCTCAAGTGGAAGAAAATACTATTCAAACAAAGCATAAACTACTGATGTCCAAACAACACAGTGTGTCTAATCCAGATCTAGTTAGCACTGGTTTGTCACCAGATAAAAGTCCTTCTAATCAAGAGCAGAATAGCAAATTGTCACTCCCCAAAAAATTGACAAGTTCTACAAGTGTTCCAAATTTAAATTTGGTGGGTAGGTCCAAAAAAAAGAAGTCTAGAGATTCAGAGGAAGCTGCTGCCAAGAATGCCAAACAAAATCAGCAGAAAAAAATTCAATGTGCAAAACCAAAAACTTCCTCAAACCCAGTTAGTATGCCTCCTAATATGAATGTAGAAAACAAGGAAGAAAGAGTTGATTCACTGTCAGATTTCACTTCCTTGAGAACTGCAATTCCTCCCTCATGAATTGCAGGAATGCTCTGTCTTCTATAAGACAACAGCAGATAAGTCATGTGCTTGCCAAGTTATCACAATGTCTGAACATTCAGGACACAATGAGTACACTCAACTCTACAGGGTCATCTGGAAATGATACAGCAGATATTCGACAGCAGGTAACAGATCAAATTCTAGCATCAGCAGGAGTTGAACCAGGATCAGTACAGGCTCAACAGTTCTTAAAGCAGTACAATATTCAACAGACTGCATCAGAAAATGTACCAGATGAATCATTTTTATCAAATATGCAGACACCCCCTTCAAATAATTCAAGTGCACTCAGTTCTGAGCCATTCAGTTCCAGTAGTGGAGGAAACAGAACTCAAACAAGTACAGCATCCAATTCCATAATGAGTCCAGGAGGGTTTGCTTCAGGAGGACAACAGCATGGCAGAAGGATGAGTCCAAAATGTGGAAAAAGTAAGGTGCATTTCTCCTCATTTTTGACAGAGATAAGCACTAGTGCAAGTCAGTCTTTGGAAGATAGAATTTCTGTGAGGAAAATGGACATCACTCCTCAGAGTAGTCCAAGAGTAAGTGTTGATACTGTTGATGGATTACAAACCATAAATTCACAACAAAATCTGAAACTAAAAATTGTGCCAAAAAACTCCAATGACCTGAGGTTGGGCTCTGGGCCTCAGGTCATTTGTGATAAGAACTCTGAGGAAACAGAGTCCATGTTGAGTAAAGTGTCCCTCAGTCCAGAAACTTCAGAGTCCTCACCTTGCACTCCAAAGGATATATTCAGTACAAGTCTTCCATTTCATGGATATGGAAGTGAACCAGAACTTAATTCATCAAATAGGGAAAATGAATTCAGGGGGAAGTTGGTTGGTACTTCCGACGGATTCATACAGACAGCTGTGTCTTCACCTTTCCACATTGATACTCAAGATTGTGTGAAAGAAAGTGTAAGATCAGATGACGGTTCTCATTGTAGCACACTCAAAGCTAGTCAAGATTTACTTAGAAGTAGGGAATCAGGTGTTGGAAATAGTAAATCAGATGTAAGATGTGAAATCCAACTGGCCACATCTGAGAAGAATTCAGAGGGCATTAATGGCAATCTGAGAGAACAGCAGCAGGAAACAGTATCATCTTGTGATAATGTTTCATTCCAGCATTCACTGATTACACAAAATAAGACCAACCCAGTAGAAACCACACAGTGGATGCAAACTCAGAGAATACGAAGTGAAGCAGAAGCAAAGCGAGCAAATCTGGGCCCTCAGTCTCTGCAGCACACCTCCCCAGCTGTGGTGCCTGCTGAATCTCACGAGTTTGTATCTAGTGGTGCAATGAATAAAGGACCACCTTCATGCTCTGCTCAGAGAAAGCTAAACTTGAATGTTGAAATGAAGATGGGATATACAGGATTGCAGGAACAAAATATATTTATGGATACCTCCACTGAACAAGAGGGTAAGGCAGAACACATTCAAAAATATCTATCTCAGGTTCAGAACCAAAGAAGTGCTTCACCAGTGAATACAGGAATTCCATTGGACATGCCCCCATTGGGGACTGCTGCAGAAATCACAGCAGCCATTCAGTCTTTCACAGGAAGTCTGCAGTCACTGGAGAATATGTCTGAGGAAGAATTGCTACAGATCCAAGCAGAACATTTTAACAAAATACATAAATTTTTGATAGAACAGCAAAGACAACAGTTGGAGGAGCTCTTCGTCATTCAGAGACGTGAACAACTGGATCTTCAGAATGAGATTACAAGTTACCAGAATGATATGAGAAAACAGGCTGAGATTAGCAATATTTCATGCCTCAGCAATAGTGCTGAACTTAATCAGCCAAACCTTCAGCTCTCACCAGAAAACAATGCAGCTTATCATGCAAACCAGGTACCTATAGAGTTTATATTTGTGAATTAATTCACAGTAGGTAATATTGTTTGGCAACATTTAGCTTTAAAGGTCATATGAAACGATTTCCGAAGAAATTAAGTTCTGCATCAAGGTTTATTGAACAAGAATTCCTTTGTTAATTTTTTTTTCAATGCAAGATAATATCAGTACAGCTGATCAAAAGTGCTCGATCTCGAAAATGATTTACAATGATTGCGGCTGATCTCCCTTTGCTGATGACATCAAAACGGCCCACTGTGATGTAAACAACAGTTTGTATTGACAAATTATTCACTGCATATCTTTGAAAAATGCAAGTGTGCTACATTTAATCACAGTAGTAGGCCGCAGATGGTTGTGAGTTTGTACCTCTTTCTGGGGATCCCAAATTTAGAAGGAAAAAGCTATGGGTAGCCTACCAAATCTCCCTATTTTATTAAGGCTAGTGTGTAATATAGCTACACTTGCGTCCTCATTGAAAGGTATTTAACTTTTTTTTTTTTTTTTTTTTTTTGGAATACCAGCGTTATTACATTACTTCTGAATGATGATTTACTTAAATATTACTTCTTGATTTTTTAATGTACAGAAACGAAAAAGTATTTTTTTTTTGCAATATGGATATACTTATAATAGCTGGGTTTTATCTGTGTGAACAGAAAATAAGTTGATCTGAATAAACACTTTCTAAAGCCTTGATCCTTCAAAGTGCTATTTCTCAGAGAATTCCAAACTCGACGTGGATGTCGTCAGGGAGACCCTGTTTCTCCATACATTTCTTCTAGTCGCCAGAATCTTGCTTCCATAAACAAAATCACCGATAAAAGGTGTTTTTTATAGTGATTAATATAAAGAACACAAAAATATGCTCACATATGCTGATGACACAAGCACTTGCCCTTGATGTTCTCCTAGTCTTTATATGTGCCCTTGATACATTGCAATTATGTGGGATATGTTTTTTGAGTCTAAAAATCAACAGTTGCAAAACAAAAATTGTTGGACTAGTTTCCAAAAAATTCTCTGCTGAAGTCTTCCAGCACTCCAGATGGAAGCTGGATTGGGGGACAACAAAATTTCTTTGTCAGGAATAAAAATTTCTGTAGATGGATGAGATACGTGGATAGTCAAATTTTAAAGAAACAATACCAAAAATCACGCAATGATCCAACAATGAAACGGCGTATTCTCACACCATTGGACGAGTAACATGTTGCAACAAACTTTAATCATCCCAAAACTTAACCAATCTATTATCTCATTGCCAGGTCCCAGTCTAGAAATGGTTTATGGTTATACAAAAACAAAATGTTCAAATTCATATGGGGATTCAAACTGTGATAAAATAAACGTGCAGTCTTATACACAGCATTCCAAATAAGTTGGTGCTCTATGGTAAATCTTAAGATTTATACTCTCAATTAAACATGTACATGGATCCAAAGTTGTTATTAAAAGTTATAATCACTCATGGGTTTAAGCTATGTTGAAAATATACGCGACATGGTTCATAGATAAGCTATTTAGATACAGTAATGATTATGTCATTGAAAACTTTTGAAGTGTACTAAGAACAAACTTTTGGAGAGAGGTTTTGAGAATCTGGCTATCGTGTAAACTTCAGATTGCTTATATGAAACATAGGCTAAGCTAACATTCCGAGATATAACTCCACGTTATATCAAACCAACAGAGCAAAAAGTATCTGTAGTCTGGACAATCTATGTATATACAGTGAACGTAAAGAGTATTGTTTTAGAGTCAAGGGATCTGTTGTATGGATGGCAAGAATTGTGAATCAATTTGTATGAGATTTCTTTGGACATCAAACTAATGGCTATTTATAATACTCGAGAAAGATTCTGCTAATATCTATAAGACTTACCATCGGTATATTGTTTTAGAAATGATAATCAGTTACACAGTTAGGGCAATTTCAAAACGTTTCTAGAAAGGGACACGAGTTCCAGAGGATTGGTTTTCTAGTAAGGATCTATCCCAAACGCCCTATTACCGTTGCTAACCAATTTTCGTTGCTTGCTCACCAATAAATTTGCACCAAATCTATTTATTAAAAATATAAATTAAACAATGTGGAGCCATACATGCTAGTTTTCAAATCGGAAATTTGAATAGCGAATTGACAGGTACATGCAGAAGTAAGTGTAAGTTAAAAAATATATATATATAAAGTGTGTTTTAAAGTATCTGCCAGTCTTCAATCCAGTGTGTTCAGCTACCAGAATTTTACATAGAAAATAGGACCTTGTTAGATGATTATCTTAAAAAAAATCAAAGAGAATGTATAGATAATAATAAGTTTGTACTCTGTTATAAGAAGTTGTGAAAACTATCTGGATACATACATTTTCATGTGGAATATGTAAGCATTATTTGGAATGTCATGCTTAGTCTCACCATTATTATATTGACTACAAATCTTAAACGTTATAGCTTTTAAATGCGCAGAATTTATGTTTATATTTTTGGAGACGAGTATCATTCAATTACCAAAGATTTAGTATAATAAACTATCTAATATTACTTAGTATTCAAAACAGTATTTTAGTTGTTTCAAAATGTAGTGAAAAAATGCAACAAAACCTAATGGATTTTTGAATTAATTTTTTTAAAAATGAATATTATAATGTTAAAATTATATAGCTTGTTACAAAATTATACACTGTTGATTAATTTCAATTTCTTATGGGCAACAGGGATACCTGTGTTTTGGAATTTAACAACATTTGTTTTTTATATAGTTTATTTATTCTTATCTATTAATACCGTTACAATATAGTCAGTGCACTCGGCTGTTCTGTGGTGTTTTGGTTTTTCTGCACAATAGATGTAAAGTTATATATCATTTTTCTTTCGAAATCTGATTGAGCAATTTAGTGTGCAAGATAATCGTGCGATAACATTTCTGTGCAAGATCATCAATTTTGAATTTGACAATGTTTCAACATAATGTAATATAGCAGCACAGAAATTAAACATTATTAA
>CAJDSM010095394.1:0-18691 GCA_903981925.1 Ostrea lurida
GTTGAAGGCACAGACACTTGGACATACAAGAGGTGGGGTCAGGTGTGCAGGGGGGAATAAGCATCGCCTATTAACCTACCACATACTGAACTTTATCAGACAATAAGTGTTAAAGAAAGTCGCAACAATGATATGAAAAACGTCAGACAGGTTTTATTGGTATACTAGATCGTTGTAACGACCACAGAACTTGCGAAATGCTTGTTCCAAGCCAGACTGTTGAAACCCCTTTATTTTCTACTTGATTATCAGTAACCTGTTTTAACATATACTTATCTATCAGTAGCCTGTATAATTTTAAAAAAAAGATTAATCGTACGCAGCGCATGTTCTCGAGTATCACAACCCGTTGAAANTATACTAGATCGTTGTAACGACCACAGAACTTGCGAAATGCTTGTTCCAAGCCAGACTGTTGAAACCCCTTTATTTTCTACTTGATTATCAGTAACCTGTTTTAACATATACTTATCTATCAGTAGCCTGTATAATTTTAAAAAAAAGATTAATCGTACGCAGCGCATGTTCTCGAGTATCACAACCCGTTGAAAGACTTAAAGGCTATAATTGATTGTGGGAAAATGACAATGAGGTAGCAGAAGTCATCTCGCTCGTCATTGGTCGACTAAATTGAGTGGTCCTTCGGATGAGAACTCAAAATCCGAGGTCCCGTGTCACAGCAGGTGTGGCACGATAAAGATCCCTCCCTGCTCAAATGACATGAGCGTCGAGCAAAGGCCTAAATTGCAGCCCTTCACCGGCAATGATGACTTTTCCATATGAGTGAAATATTCTGAAGAGGGACGTAAAATAACATACAACTTTATGACAAACGGGACGATTTCAGCTTCTCCATCGTCAGCTTCCCATACTTTGTAGCAATATTCCACCATCAACTGTATATAGTGTGTGTCTCTCAACTTATTCGATATGCAAGAACTTATTCTGTGTATGATTAGTTTTTTAATCGAAGCGGGCTACTTACAAAAAAGTTGTTGGGGAAGAGAATGGGAGGGGATACTGGGAAGGTCAATGGCATTTAAATCTGGAATCAGCCAATTTGGGTTAGGAAATTTATGATTTGCGAATGCATTAAAATCAATCTTATAGAGTATCTTAACTGTATACAGAATTTACAAATAAAGAATATTCTTGTTAACTTGACCAGCGAGTACGTTACGGGCATAAGACGCTACGCGAAGGCCGGGAACACATCACAAAGTTTTGTAACCGCCCCCCCCCATACCCCCCGTCCCTGTACGGATAAGCAAACCTTTCTTTAGAATCAAAACACACTGACAGGCATGGACGCCTTAGAGATGTACGGGGTGAGGGAAGTTTACTCGATATTTATTAGCCCTAATGTTGATATACATGTACGTTTAACAATTAATAGACTGACGTCAGCCAAGATAAGTAGGGCGGGGTGGGGGCTAATTACGTGCCGCCCTATGTAACATAAACTGTGCACTTGAGGCCAAGGGGCGATTTGAGATAATGTTGGAATTAGGGCTAGTGTTTGCCTGATTGGTATTGCTCAGATTTTTATTACCTTTATGGATCCTTCGTTGCTCGGTAACTACTGGTAATATCCCAGCGGGTTTTTTTCAGCCACGGTTCGTGGCCAAGCTTCTCACTATTGATATCCCGTCACTTGAAGCGGAGATCGTGCCGGCTGTGAGATAGGTCAGCCTTAACAGTTTTGTAGTCCACTAGAGAATTATATGACATAGGTGAATAGCAAATGCAGCCTGATAAATTGAAGTAAATCGAGTCAGACAGTTTAATGTTTATGCTCAATTTAATCATTTATATGATGGCCTAATTGTGATATCCAGCGTGTGTATGTGCATGTTTCTTTGTTATGTTGTCACTAGGGAAAGAGGTCCTGACCATATTTTGGATACACGAAAATTTACTGAAGAAATGGTATATTGCAATTCGCTAGTGAGATCTTTAAAAAACTGTACTAGACGGGGAGGTCTTGCGATGTCACTGTGCACGATCCCTGACCCGATAAATGTACCGAGAGTCCACCCCCCCAATCACCCCCCCCTTCCCCGACTCGTTTTCAATTACCAGTGGAGCTGACTACTGGCGAAATCAAATTTTTAGAGGAGAAGCGGTGTCATTGTAAACTCCTTGACATAGCATCTTGGCTGTAAATTTGTTTTACTCGATTTGGTGTAAAATTAGCTTGCCCGCTATATTTTACTATAGCATATTGAAAGTCTGAAGCCTTTGTAGATATGGTGTGCATGCCACAGCACCTTAGGCAAATTGAACATGAGACAGAGTGAAATCTGGACTTTATCGAATATTCTCGTAAATCCAGCTTAAAATTAAGATGACGAGTCTAAATATGTTCAGGAGTAATGCCATCGCACTATATACTTCTCAACTTTTGGCTGTTTCAGGGGGGGGTGGGCCCGATGGGGGGGGGGGTGTAGGCGGCCTGGAAATGGATGGTTTACCTTGTTCGATACAGTTCGCGATTGGACAATTACATCTTCGGATTATTGGTCAATAGGGCTATGAGCTATAAGTCGGCATGGGAAGTCACCGTGTCTAAGTAAAATTTTTACATAGTTAGAGACTATGTTGACCCAGTTTCTTAAGTCACCATGTGACCCGTGGGAGTCCGGGTATGAAAGGTCCTCATGCAATCCGCATCTTCGTTCGTGGCGAAGTGAAGTAGGGGCCGTACTTGAATGCGGCGTCCTTTCTCGTGATAAATCCGGAAACTTTATTGGACTTGCGGGCTTTTCGTGACTCTACTCTTTACTTCGTTAAAGTGCGGATGTGTGGTTCCAGCGACGGGGGAATTCCTCCTCCATCCCTTGCTTCCTATTGGCACCAAAGTGACCCATTCGTGAGTGTGTGGATCCGTATGGCTAGTAGGGGTCTGCTTAACCTTTAGGTACCCATGTGGTCTTACTGCTTAAGCGACGAATAAAGTTGTGACAGATGGGGCATGCTCGCATATAATGCTTAATCGGAATTGGGAATATAAGGTGCAAATGCGGGAATCCTTTGCCTACCGTGCGTAAGCTCAGAGGGGTCGACGATTCTAAGGACACCACGCCTAACGATGGATATCTTTCTCCACGCGGAAAGTTGGGTAGGGACCAATGGGGGACTTCCTTCCTATAATTGAGTGTGCCTTAGTAACTAGCGTTGGTGTCTTGGCATTCCGAAGATGTAATCTACAATATAATCTTAAAACAGCCATGAATAGGTTTGTCTCTGCCAGTCAAGCTCGTATACTCAATCCACGTCTGAAGAGTATAATCTGTACACTGTAACCTGAGGTGGTATGTCGACGGACATGAAACTGCCCGCGTACGGGGGGGATCTAATTGACTGCGGCGTTGAAAAGGTTACATGATGGGTTAACATTGTTCCAGTGGTTTTCCCCACTTGAATGTCCACATGGAAGTATGTTCTAATCCTGTAGTATAGAGACTATTGTGTTAAACGAAGGAAGAGCGATTCGAACGGGTACGGTTTTATATGTAAACATATCTCTTGACACACACAGACACAGGCGATTCAGAAGAGAGCCGGATCCAGTTTTAACTATACGCAATAATAAAAAGTATTAACATGGTGAGTGGGCCTGTGTTTATATAATTAATGAGCATTGTTGACTAACTTCTGCCCTATATAAAGATAGAGTACAGACATAGGACCATTTTAATGTTCTGGGTCTAATTCCCTTTTGAGATCAGAAAGATATTCTTATCTATACGATTACATAAGGATGAGAAGATTTAATCGTAGAGACTAGGGGAACTTCCATTTCTCTGTGCTGCCGGATTTGATAATGCAATATTCAATTCATATGATCTCTTCATAATGGATGTCTGTATGTCCAGATTGGTCCATTTTGGTTTGCTAGCTACACGATTTTAGTGAGTGGGGAAAACATCCCACTCCCGGAAACTCAGTACCATATATATTGACTCTCTTTGTACTCCACTTTCGCTTCAACCCCTGCATTCTTTCGTTAAAGTGCAAGCATAAACCATTTTCTCATCATTTTCGCATAGAGCCTTTATCGACTTTGGTTGCCAAATAATAGATTATAATTTTGAGCTGTAGTGATTTAATATTTGATAGATTTGAAAGTGATGTAGGCGACTAAGTCTTGAGAGAAGACTTACGTACAATGTCTCGGTATTTTTCTAGTGAAACTAGAGAATCGAAGCAATTTAAGTTCAGGGTTATGTTACTCTGAAGGAAGATTAAATGCTATCTTGGCTATAGATAGTATTATTCACTTAATGGCGCCGCCAAAAACATAGAAACAATGGGAAATCTGCAATGCCCCTCCCACTACGCGCCTTAAACGACAAAGAATAACTTTTAAAATAGATCCCGTTAATTAAACGCTACACAACTCCAGAGAGTTCAGGATGCCGTGGCGGAAAGCCCCTGCGTTGGTTAATAATAAAAGCCAAGGAACGGAGCTATGATTTCTATATTGTGACTAAGTTAATATGTTTAACGATGCGTAGAACATATTAGGGCGATGCCGCCATTGATAGACATCTCCACTCACGCTTTGGTTGATTACTTGACAATTATCTTTTCAGCCATCCGTCTACCCAGGTTCTGTCGACTTGTGTAACCAAGGGTAACACTACTATCTATAACAAAGAGAGCTTTCGTTACATAAGCCTGCCCGGCCCCATGCGCCAGGGCTGATGTAGTTATCGAAAGAAGGTGTCCCTGGATCCACGTGTCCACTTTGTTGATCTGATGATTTAATAGGTACTATAACGTCTACTCCCAAGTACCACTTCCTCTTGGTCCTCTGCGGTCACTTGTTATCCTTCAATCTATGTCAGTCAGCTGACTTAATGCAGGATTATGGTTGTAGTTTTTTTTATGTTTCTCTTGGACAAAAAATAAATAGCTCCTCATTTAAATAGTATTTATTATGTGGTAACCATTGTTGTAGTTTATGCCAAGACTTTAGTTTGACTGGTACTCCTATCGGTGTATCTTAGTCCTTGAGACTCTGAGAGTTTCGCCTATTCGATTATGTAGATTGCTTATCTTATTTTCTCATGTACAATGAGTTAGATTTGATCAATTTAATAATTTTATTAGAGCCACTTTCCTAAATGATTCAAGATGTGTTTCCTATTACAGGTACTATTCTTGAATAGAGGTCTAAGGTCAATATAACAATATCAGATCATTGTGTGATCTTCCACCACCATCATGGAGCATTGTTCTTACTAATGGAATTGCAAGAGTGTCGTCCTGCATTTCTCACTCAACGATTGTTCACCCGTGTTATCCCAATTACAATATCATTCCAATCGCTCACATAAGCCTCCCGTTATACGGCGCAGCACTCCACAGTTATAAGCCTACCGTCATCAATGTCATAAAAAACGAAATGTTTTTCATTAATGATGCAACTCCCAGAAATAATATAACAAAAAAGTCATGGTATAAACTGAAATGCGCTATGTGAAATAAGGGTCGCCTATTACTATGAAAAACCCCAATCTGAGACGTAACTATTATGGGGTAAATTCGTAATTTCGGCGCGATCATTATTAGTGCGTGAAATAGTTGATTCTGACCTGCTTAGGATCTTAAAGTCTATTTTAAATCATCGTATGTGACAATGGTCAAATAAGTACAGAAAATGAAAATATCCTTTATTTATTCCGATAAGACAGAGATGGTACATATTTTTGTACAAATGTCTAAATGGAAAAAATATAAGTCGCCTTCCAAGGGGACAAGACAATTAATCAGTCCCCATGGATAATTACCTTGTACCGCGACGGAAACGGAAAAATTCGTCTTTCCTTCATTAAACCACTAATATATAAGGCTTCCAACCCCACTAACGATTACATAAAAGTGCAAAGCTTGGGATGATCAACAATAGGTTGCACCCTAATATAAATAGACAATTAGCTGATGGGCCCTTTTAGTCCTCTGCCAATTTTTCGAGCACTAAGTTTCACATCTGTGTGATACACAGTTAATTTATTAAATTCGTTCGTTTTCTCAGAGTAATTCTACCCTCTGTAACAAACTATGTATGCTTATTCCCACGCCTACTCAAAACCCAAATAACGTCAGAAATTGGGTCTTTTAGAAAACCATGAAGTATAAGGAAATTAATGCTTCAGTTGTTTTTGTAGTTGGGCTGATGTGGGATAGTATCTGGATCATCGAATCTTGGTAACCCTTCATAATTGAATATTGAATTTTCGTAATCTTGGTTACTTTTTCGTGGAATCTACCAGAATGTCGAAGTTGGCCGCTAAATTAACCTTTACGGGAAGCACATTCTCGTACGTTGCAAGTAAATGATTAGCACGTCACGCTTCAAACACCTTGAAATATTCAGCTATGTTAAATAAAAACAAAGCTTCGACTGCCTTGTTTATCGCGTTTTTACAAAAGGTTCGCTTCGTATAGAAGAAGTATCATGTTTTAAAACAATATGAGATATGAAGATAAGCCGAGATAGGACATGAAAAGATTTGAAGGTATAATGTTTCTTGTGTTTTAAAACTGAAGACTTCTCCCCAACCTCCCGCCCCCTCGTAAAATTTGCTTTTGAATAAAAAAATACATGTGCTGTAAAATGGGAACGTATCTTATTAAGCATTATTCAATACCATATAAGCGTTAAGCAAAAATCATAAGGTTCGGCGCCTTCCCGTTTAGTACATAACAAGGAGAATTTCTACCGTGCCTGTATTCTTCTCTTGTACCATGGTCAACCTTGAAGTATGCACGTATCAAATTTTTCACATGAACCCATAGAGTTCGTCGAACAAACCATTAGTCCAAGCTTCTTGTAAAGCTACTTATATGGGTAAAGGCACTATCTAATAAATTGAACATTTTTTTCCTTAGGTTCCAGAACGACTGATGAGCCATGCCACCTTTATTCTTTCCTGAAGTTATGGAAATTTTCCACTTTATCAACACAATACTGGGGAGTTCTGTACTAAAGAGCCTTCGGAATAATTGTTAGTATTTGCGAAGGATAGATTCATTGTATGGAAGTCATTACATGTTTTGGCTATGGGGGTGTTTTCAGAATGGAGAATGTGAACAGTTGGGAGCATTATTCCTCTGACATCATTTTTATCTTCATTTATGAGCACTTTGGTTTGTGGAGAAGACTATCACAATGTATATTCAGACATTCTGCGAGTCATGATTTAAGACTGTGTGTGTGTGTCTATGCTGTGGACTCCAGTGAACAAGATAATGAGCACGAAGGGTATTTTTTATCCAGACGGACTATCGGTAAAAAATGCCTTGCAGCAATGTCCACACTCCACCACATCTCTCTATGGATAGATGGATGTACCATATTGATGTTCAGAGGTTCAAGAGATTCGAAGGAGGTACAGTCTTCTAGTGTCTACTATTGCTAATACATTCTTATATATTTGTGAGGTAGCTCATGATGCAGAATTGACGAGCATTGGCGATTTAAAGTTTTCCGAAAGCTCTAGGAAAGTCGGCGCGACTTTGTCTTCCGGAGTTACCTTCTCATGAGTGCAGACTAGGTTTTACCGTTGCATATGGATGTATCACGCTAGTTTGGGGATCGTTTATATTAGCATTGAACTTTTTACATATTGCCTTATCTTGGGTATCCTTAGGGAGTTGGCGGGGCAGAATAGCGTCTGCGACCAGATCGTGACCTCAAGTCGAATCGCTTTACTCTACTGGGAGTTAGTTAGAACTACCTGGACAATCCGTAGAATATACCATGTATAGTTTTACAGTAAACCAACTTAAGTATTGATGTTGTCATTTATATCCATTTCGAATCTGTCCACAATACATGTCTATTCTTTTATTATAAAATGTGTTTTTGTAGAGAGTTCTGTGATAGTGTCCGAAAAGATTTGTGCATGCAGTTTTTTTATATTGGTTTCCTTATAAGTGCGAATTAGTCAACAATGATGGGAAACAAGTAAAGTCTCTTTTTTTTTGTTATGGAATCGTCTTATGGTAAAACAGTATTTTTGATATTCCTTACATTGATTCTTACATTTCGGAATATAGTCGCGTTAATACACTTTAAATTAATCTGCATTATTATTGTTATTATTTCGTAGTGACAAATCTTTTTTCGCATGTCAACCTTTTCTGAATAAATTCAGGATGAGTCTTTTTGAGTCTACAGATCAACATGATTAATTAAATTAATAACTTCATTGTATCAATAAACAAGTTTCGATATTATTTTTTTTTGGGTGTGTGATTAGCAAATGGTCTATCGGGTAGGTAAATGATGAGATCAAAATTTAGTATTGGTTCAAAACTGCGACTGTAGAACTGGATTTTCTTCATTCTATTAGGTCGCACTGATATTTTTAAAACTAATTCTTTTGGTAAAATATTGATTCTTCGGGATGTTGATTCACAAAAAAAGCGTCAGAGGCGGAAGGTGCGCTCATTATATTATCACACATTGTTATTTACTTTGTTTTTATTTTGGGATAATTATGGGAGGCGCGCAATACATCAGATATGAATATTTACATGCGTAATATTTTATAAAGCGACGGCGTTACAAAGTTAAAGGTCTAGAATATCATCAATATCACTTATATTGGTGTTATCGTGGCCGTGACCTTCATATTTTTTCAGAGTTATGTTTTGAGGTGTTCATTACATATTAAAAGAGAAGAATAGGAAAAACTTATAAACAGCCATATTATATCCTGTCCAGAATCCTTCTCAAGAGCGCCCTTGCTTTTGTCAGGTTCGTCTTCAGCTCAAGTGTTAACTATCAAGTTCTTTGCAATGCTTTGTCTATCAATCAAGTTAACCGATACTAAATGTCTTAATCATAGGTATCACCTGACATATTGCCATACCGGTACATTATTTTTGAGTATTGATCTATTTGGATTTGTTATCAAATAGAACAGTGGGCGGGTCCGGTGATCATGAACGAACTGAGATTACGCATCAATGGTATGTGTCTCGTTTTAAAGGGCCCAAAAATATCAATGTGTGTTTACTGGACTCAGACCATGAGGAGTCGTCTCTTCTACCTGTGTTGCTGTATGAAAAAAAAAATCATGGATATTCGGTAGGGAAAACAATTGCTGATGAGCAAAGGACTAGATGTAATGATAATGTGTATATTGTGTGTAAATATTGTAGTTTACAATTTTAACTACAAACTTCTGTAATATGCTTTGCCGAGCATCTTTTGTGACCATTAGAGTAGTAGACGGCGCAATATGTTCCAGTTCAGGACGCTGAAATTGCGAATAAGCATCATTAATGAATCTTCTTTAAGAACATTTACGATCGTACATACAACAAGTGCGTGTAGGGTCGGGGTGAAAAAAATAGGGTTGCAGTCGAGAATGAGCAGTGAACACACATATTACTTCACTTCTTTAGCCTCTTAAGACGATCGTTTGCGTTAGGAGAGAACGACTCTCCGCATAGATACGGATGACTTTTTAAGAACTGAAATGAGTTAAAAAAAGAATCAACTAATTTAAATTCCTCAGATATGTAAACAGTTGACATTGTTATATGTAACATTTCATACTCAATTAACGATTATCAGACTCTGCCTGCTTCAGTCGTCTTCATCTAAATTTATTCATATCCAATCACCAAATCAACACATCAGATATAACTTTTCACAGAACTGTCAGGTGTCAGTTATCCAGTGACCAAATTTGGAAAATTTTTCATTACATGCCTCATTCCTGGTGGTAATATTGAGCTTGCGTTTGTCACTCATCCCATTTTCGAATAAGATGGGCGATTCTTGTTAGTCTCATGAGTGCAGTACTTATGCATAATAGGTCAAATTTGCAGGTGATAAACGAATCATGCAACGACTGGAGTCATGTTGTTGCATCATTGTAGAAACATCGTTTGTCTGTGTAGATTATATTGTTTTTATCTCCTGTCACTACAATATCTTGTCATTCTGTACTCAAAATCTTTCATGCTTGCTGAGATGTTGAATCTGTTGTCGATTGTTTACTGAAGCACATCTTCATTGTTGTTCGAAGGACAAAGATTCTTGTTCTACCACATCAACATTTTTATATCGCACATCGTGCATGGTAATATTTGACCGCGGCTCTGCTTGGTAACACGGATAAAGCCTCAGCAAGGATTTCATCGTCTACAGTTTTACTGTCCATCTTTGCCAAACGTCACGCTCAGCTCTCAATACTATTCCAAACATTATTTTAAGGAGATTTTTCATTTGGTTTATCACTACAATTGGAGCCATGCTGAGACTGTCCCATCATCGCCCATCGTCTACACGCATCTTGCTGAACATAAAGTTATTAACATCTTCCTAGGTAGTTTATGTCATGGACGACATGTAGCCCACACTAAACAACGCTTTTGGGGAAATTTACACAACCCATTCCAAGCCGGCATCTCGATACATTGATCAGTACCGAAACGCGGTTACTCCAATCCCAACGATTCAGTTCAGCCTTTGGAAATAATTCCTTATATCGACTTTTCTCAATCGCTCATTTGCTTATTTTTCACATTAATATGCAAAAATTGGTTGACAGTTTTTGCACAAATAGAAATTTTAACAAATATTGTGGTAGTATCTTTTGAAACTTCTGACAATGCTTTCACAACAAAATTTATGTGTGGTCGTTTCAGCCTTTTCCTTTGGGTTTCAGAATATCATTCAACCAATGGAACACTTTTTTCTAAATTTGTCTAAATTTGGAATACTATAATTGATGTTTTTTCTTAATATATTTTCTCAGATCTGGTGAACGTTAACTACCTACTCTCAGAGTTTAGGCCTATAAACATAACTCTTTCATGAGAATGATCTTCTTATTATGTACTTGGTACGTCCAAGAGATGTGCTGTAAGAGGCAAGTAGATGCTTTGGGCCAAGGGATCTGACAATTTCCCCAATATGTGTGCAAATATCCTCCAAATAAGGGCTCCTCTTCTTTTCATCGGAGTTCTCCCTAGAGACAAAGATGATATTGAAAATTCCAATAACAGGCTTTGGTAATTGGGAAATACATCCTGTGAAGTTGAGATGCACTGTTTTATAGTAGATAATTTGGGTTTATATATAGTAATTAGGCAGTTACAAATGACAATTCATTGCAAGCTATTAATGCATTATTTTCCTAAATTGTATGCACTCTAATATTTCCAATACTTGCATATTTCTCCAAGTGTCTTAAAGATTCTGGCGCTGCAGACTTACAAATGGCGCCTTTTTGAAGGTGACCTAGTATGTCAGAGGGAGGGCAATGTGCTGGATGTCGTCTTGGTGTGTTCGTATCCATTCTAGTAAACGGCAGACCATTACACACTTTATCCTAAGCTGATGAAGCAAATGCGGGGTCTCTCTTGATCGGTTTATTTTTGGGGAAGGGGTGTCCGGTCGTTACTATCACATCGATCTATTGATTACCATCGCCCATTTCAGCCTCGCTTTTCTACGACAATCGCAAGGGGATTGTAGGTGGACCTAGTATGTGAAACCCGGATCCCACGGGTCTCGCAACTGTCCAATAAATGAGGCCGAATTCACATAATAGGTGTGCTCATTTGGGTCGAACGAATCTCCGCTATAAAATGCTGATAGAAAAACGCAGAAGTTTAAAAATCTATCTTTATGACCAATTTTGAATTTCATTTTATTATAAGGGTTTCCCAGAGTTTATCACAAACTCTAGTTCACTTTTCATTATAGTGTCTAGCAGTTGCAGCCAAATGCATACCAGCGTTTGTTGTAATCGTAATTGTGGCTTCGACTTGAGTTTTTTCTCAGATATATACTTTAGCTAGTAAAATAGTAAGCTAAGGCAATTTTTAATTCGCGTAGCCGGGTGTCCGACTTGATCTAACATAGTCTCGCACCCTGCTGAGTTATTAGAGACGGAATACTTCTGGTGGGCTTCCTGATAATAAACACAGAAATCAACAGACGACGACCCTGTTGCAAAGAGGCTGAATACGTGCATCTGTCTTTGGATATGGAGTAGTCTCGTCCAATATGTCAATTGTCGTTAATACAATATACCAGCTCAAATTTGTAAGTTTTTTCTTATACGCGACATGCGCATTTCTTACTTTCAATATGATCTAATACATCGGCAGAGGGGCAAAATGATCACCAGCAGGCATTCTTCCCGTGGGCGTGCGCATACTCGGACTGGGTGAGAAGACTGATATAGTTGGCGGTCGACGCTTTAACCGAACATTTTCCATCATTTTCACTGTTTATTTTTTGGTGCTTTGCTAAACATCAGTCGTTTTAGATTTCTCATACTAGCTGTGATTATGGTTTTGGGTGTTGTTTGTCCTCTGTGTAAGACTGCAATTCTTGGAAATTCGTTATCACAAATGTGAACAATTTGTTGATCTACGGGGCGCCAATTTCGTGTTCAGTTGTCCATTTCGCGCACCGTATGTTACAGCGATTTCAATTGGAGAAGAATTTATTAGATTCAAAGAGGATGTAAACGTTTGTTGTATTGATCGACGGACAGAATGGGCCACTTAGATTTTTCTCATATTTCCGGTTATCATTAATACTGCAAGAGCGAACAGACGAACGAGAACACCGTGTGTATCCGTAACAACCCTTGGCTTCCAGCGGATATGATTGACTCAGTACCCGCATCCCCCAGACTTTTGAAGAAAAAAACATCGGTCCGGCGTAACAGTTATCACCATTTTACACCAATAATGTCATTTTCCTATTGTGACTGTGGTCAGTACAAATCATAATGTCTCACGTTTTCCACGGATTCCGGACGGAGAATTTCCAGGATTGCAGATACGATTATAACTGATATGTAATAAGCGAGACCGATATTAGACCGAAAAGATTTAATCAGGACTCGCCACCAGACCAATGGCGGACCAATAATATTTGACAGGGGCAAGCAAGAACATTCGTATTGTAATGCGAATCGCCCTTACCCTCACCCAGCTGTAGTAGGACGAACATCAAAGGGCCGTAATAAAGCTGTCCGAGCTTTATTGCCGTTTGGTTTACATTACAAGCTGATTTTTAATTTTTACACGTTTGATTAGTTTCCAAAATTAGTTACGCTAACGCAACCATACAAGAGTATCATGACATTAAATGCTGTACTTATAATACAAGCGGCGGTGTTAAGCATAACAGGATAATTTTCTCGAATAATCGCATGTTTAAGACATTGTGTCGGATACTATAATACTATACACGATTCGCGACGATGAAAAGCAAATTTATAAAGACATATTCTTCAGCAGAGGTGACCGATCAATCACGAAACGACAAGAGATAGAGTGATTAGAATCCTTACATGCCCACACAAGTTTTCTGTCGATAATATGTATTAAATCAATGCCGATAAGTCAACAAAGAAATTCTAAGCTTTGTTTTTACAGCTAAACGTAACATTCAGATTTAAGACTAGTGTTGTGGATGGAAAACCAAGATCTTTATCGATGGTTTGTAAAATGATCAAACAGTATACTCAGTTGATCATGTTATTAACCTTAACAGAAAAATCCGTCCAGCATAAGAGAATGCAGTTACACGATATCAACACGTGTTAAATGCAGTACACCCTTCCCTCCGAACATCTGATACACATCAAAATGAGTCTTTCTCTGTGCGCGACAAAGATAACAGCAGAATTGATAACTTCAAAAACCTTTTGCGAGCACGACAAGCGCAATGTTTAATAGCCTCCATTCATAAGCCTGTTAATAATCAACACGTGTAATTATCCTTCCCTATCGTGTGACTTTCTTCAGTGATACGTCTGGCGATAGTGAATATTCGTAGAGCGCACACACGATTATTTTGGCATATTCCATTTTACTTGAAGTATGAATAATTTCGAAGCTGATCCCTCTCACCCACTCTCCCGCCGCTCCTCAATTCGATGGCATGTGCAACCAACAATTTTCCTTAAGCCTGGCAACCAAAATTTGAATTCTTAGGGGCGCAGCTGCCCGTCTTCTAACTCGCAAAGATCTATCATCTTAGCGTCTTATAGTTAATCTTTCCCGTTGTAATTCTGCTTACCCAAGAAAACATCGTCGCGGAGAAGAGTGCACCAGTGCCGTGTCCGGACTAAACACGCAAGTCTCAGAGGGAGCGTCCACACACCCTCACCCACACTGTGCTACACCATCTCAACATCCATACAACAAGGATCAAATGATCTGTGATATCTTGAGTTCTCACAAATGGATAATCTGTTTTTAAAATTGACATGAGCGTATAATATCGACTATATCAATTTAGGCTTGATCATGCGCAGCGATTTTGGGTACTCTCTATTGATACCAACCATAATGATTCACATGTAGACGTCAAATGGAAGCACTTAAAAATCACACATAGAATTTAGTAAAAAATGCATTCAAGGCACTGTTTAATATGAACCAAGTCTTGTGTATATACAGCTGAAAAATGGCGAAGGAAGAGATACTTCTTGATCTAACTACACAAATGTCAAGTTCCTATGGCCGTGAAGAAGGAAGTAAACCGCCTCTTTCGCCTCACAAAGCAACATCTATATTAAAGTCAAACTCTCGATCATTTGTCTGGCTGAGACTGGGACAGACATTCCGAGATACTGTAGCAAGGCATATGTGTAACCAAGAGCGTTCAGATCTCAGTTAGTACGTACGTTACACGGAAAATTTGAACCTACACATTATTGGTCCATCAATAGAGACAAAACTTAGGCGACCCGGATAAATTTAATTCAGTTAGAGTTGAAATTTGAAGTATTGACGAAAATTTGTTATTAACAAGCCCAGGCACGGAGCTTAAGTATGGGCTAAAATAAGTGTCTTGTGGTTTCATATCCTCCGATGCCGGTTTGGCTCGGAAACGTATGAACACAGACACCCCTTTTATCATGCCTAAGTATTTATATGCGTTCCTAAGCGGAGTGTAAGTAACCATTATTAGATACATGTATACGAATAAATGCAAAGCTATGCAGTGTGGTCACATCGTTAATCCGAACGCTTTCAGTGGGCCGGCGATTTATTCTCTGTGTAATATATATTCATATCAGAGATTTATCTTTTGTTATATATTATAATATTCTATTTGTAGTCCAGTTGAACCCCTACACGAAATTTACAGACAGATTTTGGTTGTCGCACCGGGTTAACTAAAAGGATAAAATTGGTCTTGCACCTATTTCCATGTAAAGTAAGAAAGCGTCCGCCGAGAGTAAACAATGTACATAATCGTCTCATCACTTCAATTAGCCGTGACATTGCCACAGAGTATAATGTAGAGCGCGCCAACTGCATGGAGTCTCGAACGTTATTACATCCGAGAGGCGTAAGAGTCAATTAAAGACAGATATTAAACGGTCTGTTCTATTAACAGCTAAGCATGACATGTTCGAAACACAGTTTTGGACAGGTTTTATCGATATTGTTATTTTTCATTCTATGTCAGGAGAACGAAGATGTATTTTCGAATCACCTGAATATATTATGGAAATTAAAGTGTACTGCATTTTACCACCGTCTTTTCTCTGATATTGTGTACTGTGTCTATTCTAGAGCTTTCGACAAGGATTGCTCTCGAGTTCTGAAAAGTTAAAGTACTGCTCCAACGTGGCAGTTTAAGAGATTGTCTTTAGTACATGCAGCTCCATTTGTCATACATGCATCTGTGCGCTGTTCATTCCCAAACTAGTCTCCTTGAGAATGGTTCTACGACGAAATAAGTAATTAATTCCATTAGTCCGGATATAATATCATACTGAATAGCTTCGATATCACACTGTTATGTCACGGATTGAATCATGATCATGAAACTTACTATGTTCCGTTTGAGTATTGACGTAATCTGCTAGGATATATCAGTACTTTAAATTTCGCTTCTCTTTCAGCGCATGTGTTTATATATAAATCGACAACGAACTGTGTTCAAACTCGGATGGATAATGCCGGTATGTCGAACCGGCTTTGTTAGGTTCAAACAATACGTCGTTTAACAATTTCCACAGAGTATTGACTGTGAAATGAAGCTCTAGAAGAGATAAGTACAAGTAAGAAAAAATAACATTATGGTCAAATCCATACCGTACATAAATCGCGAAATTACATTGATCGCCGAGAACCTGGGCGCAGCTGAAAGATAGCGCAGTTCTGCTCGCCTGTCAAAATATTTCCATTTTGTGTCCCCAATATGGCGTCTAGGCTGAAGTCATTTAACTTTTATCCCTGGATAATTTCTACACGTTAAAGTATCATTAATCGGAAATTCATCGAGTTCCGGATTCTGGACGGAGGTGCGCTAACGCCGATATTAAAGTAATGAGCCGTGTCAAAAAAACCTTCACTTTGGATTATTGCGCTCTTTGGGCATTCAATAAATTGTATGCTTCCGAAATATCTGAATGAATGGTAATATTTCATCGTAAGTGTATGTTAGCCTGAGGCCCTGTACAGATTAACTGTAGTTCATTCAACCAGTGACATGGTCAGTGCATTTGCATCGTGAAGCTGCCAGTGCATGGTACAAAGTGGCACAGCGTACATGTCGCGTCAAATAAATAGAATTGTGCCGGTTTGGGATCTCATATGGAACAACTGTGATACGGTCAAAGCTCGACCACAAAGAAAACAATATAAAGATGTACGTTATGTTTGCAGGATAACATTGAAAATTTTCACCTCACTCGAAAATCTACTGTATTATCATTTTTCCCATATATGCACGATTCTGGTGTATTTGTTTCAACTGGTATTCTGGTCAGTTACAATACATGAGCTTCAATGGTGGATCACTTATGACCAGTGTTAGTTTCAAGGATATACCAAGCTTCCTGATCACTGCGATTTGTTTGATCCAATAATGAGCCCAGACCATTTTTTCAAAAGTTATACATGTATATATAAAAGACGCCATGCTTAACACTGAAAAGAGAACACTACGACATGTCATGTATAAGGGAACCATAGACCAATTATACACCAGTATGCATGCTTCGTTGTAAACACTCTGCCAGACACTAGTATGCAAAAACATTTGTCAATTAGAACCAAGTTACAGACAGCTGTAGATACACAATATAATAAAACCATTCGCCAGAAAGTCCTTTCGGCGATAGTAATTTTACAGCCAACAAATACGAACTTTCCCATACATGACAAGCTAAGACGTTGATAAAATGTAGAACAAGTAGACACTATCGAAGTAAAGTTATGAATAAATCAATTATTCATTATAATCCTGTTAGGATCAAGATGTGGAAACAAGACACTATGGACATCAAGAGTGTGGAACGACACTAACACGGACATACTAAGAGTGAGCACACAGGCCTTGGAATTACAGAGGTGGAAACACTAGCACTTCGGACATACGTAGGTGCGAAGACCACATTCAGACACTTGGACAATACAAGAGTGGTATAGACACATGACACTTGAGACATACAGAGTGGAAGACACAGAACACTTGGACATACACAGGTGGAATGACACAGACACTCTAGAGCATACAAGCAGGTTGAAGGCCATCAGAATTGGAACATACAAGAGGTGGGGTCAAGTGTGCAGGGGGGAAAAGCATCGCTATTACCTAAACCTACAAGTTAACTTGAAAAAATACCTTAAATTCAGACCAGATAGTGTTAAGAAAAGTCGCAACGATAGAAAAACGTCAGACCAGGTTTAGTTGGCAGTACTAGATCGTTGTAACGCCCACAGAACTTGCAAAATGCTTTGTCTCTAAGCCGACTGTTGAACCCTTTTATCTGTCTACTTTGGATTATCAGTAACCTGTTTTACATCCTACTTATCTATCGTGCCTGTATTCATTAAAAAAAAAAGATAATCGTTCGTCAGTGAGCATGTTCTCCGAGTAATACAACGCGTTGAATAGACTAAGGCATAATTGATTGTGGAATGACAATGAGGTAGCTGAGTCATTCTTCGGCTCGTCATCTGGTTTTGACTAAATTGAAGCCGGTCCTCAGTGAAAGATAACCAAAATTCCGAGGTCCCGTGGTCAACAGAGGTGTGGCACATAGTCCTCCGTTGCTCAAATGACATGACGTCGAGCAAAGGCTAAATTGCACCCTCACGCGCATGATGACTCCATATGAGTGAAATATTCTCAAGAGGGACGAAATAACATCCCTTTATGACAAACGAACGATTCAGCTCTCATCGTCACTTCCAATACTTGTAGCAATAATTCCACCATCAACATGTATGGGTGTCTCTCAACTTATCGATAGCAAAACTAATTCTGTGTATGATTAGTTTTTAATGAAGCGGCGCTACTTAAAAAAAGGTTGTTGCACGGAGATTCAAAGTCACGTTTAAAGCCACATTAGCAATTCTATGTTCTTACTAAGCCTTAGTCTGCCATTATGCTTGACCATTAAGGGTGAATTGTCTGAATGGTTTTCCAAATAGATCAATGTTAATATCCATTGTTGGCCGTTACACACGACCGATCGCTACGGGATTACCCTTTACCCTTTAGAAGCATCGGCACGGCGGGTGGACCGTCAACCAGGGGAAGCTTACTTCCCAAAGCACGCGTATCCCACTCTCATGGTGTGTCCAGGGTTCTGTGTTTGACCTAACTGTTTTGTTGTACATGAACTACGAGAGAACACGTTCGTACTCTTTTGCCTTACTTACAACA
>CAJDSM010095406.1:0-15739 GCA_903981925.1 Ostrea lurida
GGATTGTTACTAATAAATTTTTCATTGGATACGTGAGGTGTTCAAGTGTTAATTTCTGGAGTCCTGTACACGTACCGTTATTTGCTACATTGTAATGGCAGTAGCATGGTAATTTCCTCTCTTGATATTAATGTACTGTAATGTACTGATATATTGCGCGGGTTTTACTCTATCTGCAGGGTAAATAAATAATTCTCAACAAAACTTTATCATTTCAAGCCAATAGAGAGGTTAATTGATTTTCAATTCCTCTTTGTTTCTTTTCCGTACAAAATCTGCCTTCAGAGTTCAAACTGTTTTTTTATGTCTTTTTGATAACGCAGTTTGTTAAAATGATATCAGTATTACTCGTGTCTGTATTAGAACTATTTAATAAAGTTAGATTTGTCGCATTGTTTATATAGAACTTGTCGTGCCTTTCTATGGCTCCACCTCTACGGATTACGATGTCAAGATTTGCTTAATCATAACTCATTTATCTCTTTTTATATTGGTAAATAATTTGTAAAGACATATTTTGACAAAATATGTTGTGAGTTTAACCTAAATCTTTAAGACGCATTATTCAATGTAAAATTTTGCCTTGGAACCTCATTGGCTTCTTACACTGTACAGACGATTTTGAGTTATAGCTAGATTCTAACTCTTATTGCAGAAAATCATTTTTTAGTACATATGGAACAAAAGTTGTTAAGTTTTTACCTACCGACTATCTTAGCTCCGAATTTCAAGTATAGGCCTGCAGGCCTCTGGCGTCTCTGTCGACTTGAAACTTGTATGCTCAATCTTTCGTTAAGTTGATTTTTGTTCTCTATATTATCTTTCTTTTTATGGTAAATAATATTTGTAAAGACATATTAATAATAACGATGTTGAGTTTTAACCATTACTTTTTCGACCTTGATTAGAAATTGGCTACTTGGGTCTCATGTTTACGGCTGTACGGTATGATTTTAGTATCGTCTTTTCGTTAACTCTTTACTCGAAAATCATTTTGTTAGTTGCATATTGAACAAAAGTTTTATTTAGTTTTACACACTATAGGGTTCTAGCCGAAGAAGATAGGAGGCTCCACAGCGGCACCATGGCTCACTCTGTTGGACGGACGATTCAAGATATACCGACCATGTTCCTTTTGGCTCACCCGCGACAGACAAGTGGAATAGTATTTCCAAATTTTTTTCAACATTATGTGGTTAATTTTCCAGATCTTCGAAGAATCTTCAGATCTCAAGATAGTAGCGGAACAGACGGAAGCAGACGGAATACTTTTTATGTGGCAAGTTAATGTTGTAAAGACATATATAATGTCAATATTATGTTTGATGCTTGGTCCAAAATCTTTCAGAAGCCATAGATAGAATTGGCCTTAGGGCCTCATGGTGTCGGGATACGACGAGGTTAATAGCGACTTTAATTTCGTTCGTACTCTTTGAGCTTCGAAACAATTTTTGTTTAAGTACCTATTATTGATATCAAAAGTTGTTTAAGTTTTGACTAGTAATTTAATCTTAGCGAATGAAGATATTAGACCTTTGCAGGCCTCTCTGTATGGCTCACCTGTACGGAGGACGATTGGATAGATTGGTTCTATTAATTCGAGACGTGATGTCGTAGCTTTTCTTTCTTCTTCTTCTTCTTCTTTCTTCTTTTCTTCTTTCTCTTCTTGCTTCTCGGTTCTTCTTTCTTCTTTCTTCTTCTTCTCCAGACACTTTTTTGTGTCCGGAAAGGTGCTCTCAGAACCTGTATATGTTGATGCGATATGAAATACCTTTTTAGGTTGATGTAGTAATCATTTTGAGTGTTCGGAACAGATTGTCCATTTTTTTCTGAAAATGCCATGCATGTGCATTGGGATTGTAGTACACCAATTTTGGAATAAAGTCCAACTTTTTTATTATTCATTTAAATCGTGTGAATATTTAATAATGAGAGTAAGAGTATTAGTATACCTCCTAAACTGATCTGCATCGTTCAAAATTTCGAATTTTGGCACTGCCATGCACGTTGTGCTTCACTTTTTGATGTGGATAATACTAAAAACGTCTGTAACTTTTCTCAGGAATATAAGACAATGTATTCATATTTAACCATACAGGTAGAGTATATGTTGTTTATTGATTAGTATATAATTAGATGCCCAACATGCACGCGCATGCGCGTGCATTGACTTTTCAAAATTTAGATTTTGAAGGCTCAATAGGTGCTGTTGTGTTTTTCATAAAATTCTTTCGAAATTTTGGGGAATTTGAGTGTGTCTTGAAACTCTCTAACCGATACTTGCAAGTCAAAATTTATTAAATTTGCTATCGTGGCATGCACGTGTGCTTCATTTTTGTATATTGATAATGCTAGAAACGGTCTGCTAACTTTCTAAGGATAAAGACAATGTATTCATATTTTTACCATGCAGGTAAGATTAATATGTTTGTTTATTGATTAGTATGATAGTATTTGCCGATACATGGCACGCGCCATGCGCGTGCAATTGACTTTTCGAATTTTAGAATTCTTTGAGAGAGCCAATAGTGGTTTTGTTTTTCATCAATTATTCTTTTCGAAATTGGTGGTTTTGAGTAGTAGTGCTTGAACTCTGCTAACCTATTCTTGTCAAGTCAAAAGTACAAATTTGTTCACGTGTCAGTCACTTGAGCTCTCATTTTGGATTGGATAGATGCAAAAACGTCTGTAAACTCTTTTTCTAATTGAATAATTAGAGAATGAATTCATATTTTCTCACACAGGTAGATAATTATGTTGTCCATAGAATGGTGTAATGAATAATGCCAAAGTGCATGCGTGTGCATGTGTTCTTATTGGGGGGATGGTTTGGTGAATACATGGCTGTAACCAGTCCCTCGTTACAATTAATACTAGTTTCCTTGATTATACCTGAATGGTCTCCTTTTATCTTCAATTGGATCATAGGTTCTACACATTCCATCATGTCATATTATAATACTTAAAGGCATTATTGGCCTAACACATTGTATTTTTTTTTGAATCAAGCATGTTTAAACTTAATGCGAATTGACGTAAAAAGATTAAAAAGGAGTAAATAAATGTAATTGTAAAGATAAATCATATAATTGGTCGTTTATTTGTGAGTTTTGGTCTGCCCAGAGAATCTGAATTAATTATATCGAATATGACCAGATTCTGATTTGACGTTTCCGATATAGACTGTCGACACAATCTGTTCATGAAATACAGTCACAATGCTATATGGCAACAGCAAAGGTATACACGTTTGTTAGAAAAAATATGACATCCATTCACTATACTTAGATATAATTCTATGAACTCGTCTGTATTTATTTTTTAAACTTCCTTTTTATGTTTACTTTGAAAAATTTGAATTTTCATTGTGCGTTAGTTATTTAGAGAATTTTTTTGTCGTGTGAAGTGCCCCTTGGTACTGCGTGTTAGCAACGCGGCGAATATGCTTTCCGAACGGGTTCAACTAGGGGTCTATATGAAGTAAAAGCTTCGTGGGCTAAATCGGATATTTTTGTCTTTCCCTGACAAGAATTAACGAACTGGTAATTTAGTTAGTTTGGAGTAATGAAAATAACAGTAAATAATCATATTGATAACAAATAATTTTAATTTAATATCAACCATAATCTTACGATTTCTTAATGATTCTAAGTGAAATAAAAATATTGAGATTTTGGTTAGACAATATGCTCTTTAAATCACTATTATTTCTCTCGGAGCTGCGGACCAAATGTTACAATCGATAACACGACTTTTGAAGTGAAACGGTCTTTATCAATCGTACACCTTGATTGTGCCATCATAATCTATAGATATTTTACGGGAATTCCTTTCGGAAAGCACCGGTCGGGAACCAATCGTTTTCCGAAAACCATAATCCCTAATGGATCTTGAACGAAACCCTTGATGCGACTAAATTGGGACCTGCGTGGTATGCAGTCCTATTCCGCAGCTGTCACTCTATGATTAATAACTTATCTGAGGATGTCCTTCAGTTGAGATATATTTACGTCCCCTATAAATAATGTCACAGGAAGTATCAAGACGGACCTCGTTATGCTGTATATTTTCACGGTAGTTGAATACATGGCGGTTTCGGGTACATGTATTTCAATACGATGGATCAATAAAATAGCTACCATTGGGAACGTATATGTGGTCACAATTATTTACCGACTGGTGTATGTTTGGGTTCCATCTTTGGCAAACCTCCGAATGCAGATGAAAGTCGCAAATATGGGAATCAAGAATGATTGCTTTGAATTGGTCAAAGAAAAATAATCCAGACTATGTGGAAATTCTTCCGATGTCTACAATATTTGGAATAATTAAGCTAGCGCATTTTTCATTTAATTTTGTTCATGTCTTATACCCTCGTAACTATAAGGGCTATTCCCACCGCGCAAATTATTCAATAAGTGGCACATGAAGCAAACTCCTTACCGGTATTCAAAAATGTCCTCCGCCGTTGGACGTCCAAATAGGAAAAAACGCAGTGTTGTAATAACTTAGATCAAGGACAATTCTTGCAATGTGTTTGCGCAGTTTGGAGGTCCTGAATTTTAATCGTTAACAAGACTGATACAAGTATTCTTCAATATTGGTAATTGATTGTTTTCTCTGAAATCGTTTCTACGATTGTACTTGCTGGCGATTTTAATTCAAAGAGCTTCCTATGGATAATTTTCAAGCAAGTCCTCAGAAGAATTTAAACTTCTTTGAAGTCCGATCGACGTGATAGTTAAGGTAATTGCGATATGGACAGGGTGTATGTTGTACCTCTTGTAGCACTTTTCCAAACCAATTTCATTTCCAACATGTCTGAATGGAATTCCAAAACATATTTTTCTGCGATGGAATTAATACCGAACTTTGTTCGTAATTTTAACTATAAGATTAGTTTCCCTCCATTTTGATTTTGATATGTCTAACAGTACACTTATTTCAGTGGAGACAAATTAGCTCAAAAGTTTGAATGCTGTTATTTCCTGACGGATTTCTGTTTTCATTGCCCAATTCCGTAGTCTCGTGTACAGTCCGCATGCTTCCAACTATATAAATATCAGGCACTGTACAAGTTTTATATTTTCAAGGACATACGGTCTCTTTTATTCCACTATTTTCCGGATTGGTTTCATGGTGCGGGAATGCAACTTGAATTAAGCTTTTTTGTTTGATGCTGAATATCTTTTGACGATAAACAAGATTTACTCTATCGTCACAACTCTAAACGGCTTGTCAAAATATTGGATCAGATTTGCCAAAACTGGGTAAATACATGTGTATACGTCTGGTTTTTCGTACAAAAAGTGCAAGTGTCTAATATCGGATGTTAAATTCAATGAATTTAATTTTGTAACACGAACAGACAAAGGAATCATTAGGTCACCTGACTCACATGTGAATTATCAATTACAAATTTGTTGTTCCAATGACTTTTAACAGATAGTACGAGAAGCGGTATTGCTGGCCAGTTGAAAATATGTTTGCTATGTCGTACGTACGAGATACTAGTCGTACGTACGAGATATTAAGTCGTTAAAAACGAAACATACTAAGTCGTACGAACGAGATATATGAAGTTCGTAATTACGAGATACTAAGTCCGTAACGAACGACATATAAGAAGATCGTAATTACGAGATAATAATTCGTAAATACGAGATAATATGTCGTACGTACGGGATAATAAGTCGCACGAACGACATTAATAAGTCGGTAATAACGAAATAATATGTCGTGAATAATGATGATAAAATATCGTTACAGTACGTACGAGAAACAATAAGTCGTAAGAACGACATAATAAGTCGTTATTACGGATTACTAAGTCGTAATAACGAATATGATTGTCCGTTAATTATTAACGGATATTATTATGTAATAACGAATATAATATGTTGTTATAACGGGTTAAGTCGTAATTAACGAGATAAGTATGTCGTAATAAACGAGATATAATACCAGGGTATGTGTACGTACGGATTATATCCGTAATACGGATAAATAGTCGTAATTTACGAGATAGTATTGTATTAAGAGATAATTGTCAGTACGTACGGAGATTAGTCTAACGGATATATCGTAAACGAGATAATAGAGTCGTTACGTCAGATGAAAGTCGTACAAAGTAATCTGCAAGTGTTTTATGAGGTAATAATAATATAATAGTTGTTGTGGAACCTTGTCATGTTGGGTTAGGGTTATGTGTGATTGTCAATTTTTTTTGGGGTGACTATCTGCACATTTATCGTAAATTGTTTATACTTCAATTAAATACATATAAATTAAATTAAAGAGACATTATTATATTCAATGTGTTGTGTAGTATCTCTTTAATATCTTTCTCTTTTAAAAGATATTTGCCTCTGTCATTAATTTGAATTACTAAGTACTGATATCATATTTTATGCCCCGCCTAAATGGCCGGGGCCATATAGTGTTAAACCTCTTTTCCGTCAATGTATTTGGTTTCCGTTTATTATATCTGCAACAGTTCAAACACAATCAACTCAAATTTTGATATAATATGAATGCAAGGATACATCACAGGATATGCAAAATCAAAGTTCGAATTTGGTCATGGCCGATGATTTTTGACAGAGTTAGCCCTCTTGGAAACTTAGGAAAAAATAATAAAATTTTTCGTTTCCGTCCATTATTTCTGCACGGTTGCCACACACTCAAACTCATTTTAATACAGGATACGTCACAAGGAATATGCAGTCAAGTTCGAAATTTTCATGGTCGATTTATTGACAGAGTTAGCCCTCTTGAATTCAGAAAAATCGAAATATTACCGTTTCCGTCCATGATCTCTGCAAATCGTTGCGACACATTCAACTAAAATTTGATATAAGGATAAGGGCACAGTTCATAGGGCACAGTTCATGCATTTTGAAAAACTTTAAAATTTCACCCTTAAACGAATTTCCCTTCAATTGGACTTCACTGTAAGCGGGGGCATTCGTGTGCGCACACCGACACAATCTTAGTTTTATCCAGTTTAGAGGCAATATTTCAAATTTATTGCACGCTACCTTATATGAATATAATATCAATAATTCAGTTGAAGATAGCCAATAATTTGAATTCTTGCGCAGCATTCATTAATATCATTCAATTCAATTTATAGCGACCTCAATTCCGCAAAATAATGAAAGATAATCATTAAGATTCAATTAATGTGCGCATATAGAATCAAAGAATTGAATATATCATTTAATTATCTAAAGAGATCTTTTAATTGAATTTATGCGCACATTAAATGAATTGCAGATAGCTTTAATAATTAAAGATACCTCAAGACTTTTTGCTAACCCTTTTTATCAAAATCAGAAAACAAATTCAGTGTATCTCCTGGTGGGATTTTTGCAGTAATGTTTCTAGTTCAAAGCTAAAGTTACTACAACTGTACATTAAGAAATATAAGCTCCTAAGATATAAAATCCTGTAGGAAAATGGGCGAGACTTTTATCCTATCAAAATCCTATTATTATCCTAATGGGAGAAAAATCCTATAAGGAAACAAGAGACCCAAGGGCCCATCGCTCACCTGAGCACAGCTGCTTCACTAAGAAGAGCAGATAGTTGGGATTTTAGAATGTACCACTGTGGACAAATCTAACCTATGTCCGGGTGGAGGCATTATCTGACCAACTTAAATCTACTCCATTTCAGGAAAGCTTTCAGGTAAACATCCACTCTGCTGGTTCAATGAAAAAGATTTTTAAAGAATTTCTCTTATATCTGCATGTAAAACTTTGATCCCCTATTGGGGCCTCATCATACCCCGAGGGGTCATGATTTGAACAAACTTGAATCTCCACTATATCAAGGAAGATTTCATATAAATTTCAGCTTTCCTGGCACAGTGGTTCTTGAAAGAAAGATTTTTCAAAGATTTTCTCTATATATCTGCATGTAAACTTTGATCCCCTATTGGGCCAATCATACCCCCGGGGGTCATGATTTGAAACAATACTTGAATCTCCCTATATCAGGAAGATTCATAATAAATTTCAGCTTTCCTGACCAGTGGTTCTTGAGAAGAAGATTTTTAAAGATTTTCCTATATATCTGCATGTAAAACTTTGATCCCCTATTGGCCCCATCGTAACCCCGAGGGGTCATGATTTGAACAACTTGAATCTCCCTATATCAGGAAGTTCCATATAAATTTCAGCTTTCCTGGCCCAGTGGTTCTTGAGAAGAAGATTTTAAAGATTTTCCTAATATCATATGTAAAAACTTTGATCCCCTATTGTGGCCCCATCGTACCCCGGGGGTCATGATTTGAACAAATCTGAATCTCCCTCTATATCAGAAAGCTTCCATATAAATTTCAGCTTTCCTGGCCCAGTGGTTTTGAGAAGATTTTTAAGATTTTCCCTATATAATCAATGTAAAACTTTGATCCCTTTTGTGCCCCATCGTACCCCGAGGGTTCATGATTTGAACAAACTTGAATCTCCTCTATATCAGGAAGCTTCCATATAAATTTCAGCTTTCCCTGGCCCAGTGGTTCTTGAGAAGAAAGTTTTTAAGATTTTCTCTATATAATCATATGTAAAACTTTAATCCCCTATTGTGGCCCCACGTACCCCGGGGGTCATGATTTGACAACTTGAATCTCCTCTATATCAGGAAGTTCCAATATAAATTTCAGCTTTCCTGGCCCAGTGGTTCTTGAGAAGAAGATTTTAAAGATTTTTCCTCTATAATCATATGTAAACTTTGATTCCCTATTGGGCCCCATCGTACCCCCGGGGGTCATGATTTGACAAACTTGAATCTCCATTATATCAGGAAGCTCTCCATATAAATTTCAGCTTTCCTGGCCCAGTGGTTTCTTGAGAAGAAGATTTTAAAGATTTTCCCTATATTAATCATATGTAAAACTTTAATCCCCTATTGTGGCCCCACCGTACCCCCGGGGGTCAATGATTTGACAAACTTGAATCTCCTCTATATCAGGAAGATTCCATATAATTTCAGCTTTCCTGGCCCAGTGGTTCTTGAGAAGAGGATTTTAAAAAGATTTTTCCTCTATAAATCATATGTCAAACTTTGATTCCCTATTGGGCCCCATCGTACCCCGGGGTCATGATTTGTACAAACTTGAATCTCCATTATATCAGGAAGCTTCCATATAAATTTCAGCTTTTCTGCCCCAGTGTGTTCTTGAGAAGAAGATTTTAAAGATTTTCCCTATATATATCATATGTAAAACTTTAATCCCCTATTGTGGCCCCACCGTACCCCCGGGGTCATGATTTTGAAACAAACTTGAATACTCCTCTATATCAGGAAGAATTCCATATAAATTTCAGCTTTCCTGGCCCAGTGGTTCTTGAGAAGAGGATTTTAAAAAGATTTTTCCTCTATAATCATATGTCAAACTTTGATTCCCTATTGGGGCCCCATCGTACCCCCCGGGGTCATGATTTGTACAAAACTTGAATCTCCATTATATCAGGAAGCTTCCATATAAATTTCAGCTTTTCTGGCCCATTGGTTCTTGAGAAGAATATTTTTAAAATGACACCACCCTATTTTTGTATTTTCGTGATATCTCCCCTTTGATGAAAGCCTGGTCCTTCATTTGAACAAAATTGAAGCCCCTTCTCCCAAGGATGATGTGTAACCAAGTTTGGTTGAAATTTGGCCCGCGGTTCTGGAGAAGAAGTTGAAAATGTGAAAAGTTTACTCGACAACGACGACGACAGACAACGGACACATTTTTGATCAGAAAAGCTCACTTGAGCCTTCGGCTCAGGTGAGCAAAAAAACTCCTATTATTTCAATAGGATAATTAATCCCACAGAAAATGAATTAGATTAAGAATTAAATGTACCAAATAAAAATCCAAAGAATAATTTATCCGATTTTTAGTAGACAACATAAGATATCAAATCCAATCAATTATTGTTATTATTGAGGACTATATTTATCTGGGACATTTAATCTAATTCATTTTCTATAGGATTAATTATCCTAGGAGTTTTTTTCCTATAGGATTTTTTTTTTAGATACACTGAATCTTTGATAAAAAGGGTAGCAAAAAGTCTGGACTTTGTCATGTCCGAAGTTAAATGTCATACTGTTCTAAGTAGTTTTTGCGGTTTAATCTGAAAGACTGCCCCATGTAGTCGCATGGGGGCCCTGAGGGTCTATTCTAACAACAATTAATTCTTAAAACAGTGTGTGTGTGTGCGTGCGAAAGTTAAACTACACAATTCTACAGAATGGAGAGCACGTTATGTTACCAGAAATGGGCTCTTTAAAATATGTTTTGTAATCCATTCTACTTTTCATTGACAGAAATCCAAATGGACCTGGTCTGACAAAATGGCTGCCATATGACATTATTACAGTATCGTACAAACAACTTAGCATATTAAATATGACAAATGGAATCCATTATAGAAAGGACTACATAAAATTTTGGGAAACCATTAACGCTTTTGAATTCATGACCTCGGCCGCTGCAAATAAGCCATCTGTACTTCACAAATTTGTTATATCACTAGTTAGCTCACCTGAACCGAAGGTTCAAGTGAGCTATTCTGATCGCCTTTTGTTCGTCGTCCGTCTGTCTGTTAAATTTTCACATTTTCGACTTCTTCTCAAGAACCGCTGGGCCACATTCAACCAAACTAGGTAAAATCATCCTTGCGGTGAAGAGGATTAAGTTTGTTCAAATGAAGGACCAGGCCCCTATCAAAGGGGAGATAATTACGAAAATGCAAAATAGGGTGGTGGTATTTAAAAAACTTCTCAAGAACCACTGGGCCAGAAAAGCTGATTTATATGAAAGCTTCCTGATATAGTGGAGACTCAAGTTTGTTCAAATCATGACCCCCAGGGGTACGATGGGCCACAATAGGGGATTAAAGTTGCTACTACTGCTCTTCTTAGTGGATCAGTGCTCAGGTGAGCGATGTGGCCATGGGCCTCTTGTATCTTTATTATGGCAATGGCTCCTTTAATATCATGATTCCCCGTGCATGTATAGCTACAGAGGTAGGTTTTTAAACTTTTTATCATAACGTAAAGGCAAAGTGATGAATATTCATGATGTGTCCATGATGAGGGATTATATCATATAATAAATGGGAACCTCACATAGATACCATGAAGTATGTACTATTTTAGCTCGTCTACACTATAAGCTGTGCATTACCGACAGCGCAAAAGAATGAAGTTTATGTAATTTTCACACTGGAGAGTTCATCATTGCAAGTGCAATATCTGTATCGTTCACCATTGTTTGGGAAATTTCTTGTGCCTTTTACTTTTTTAATATTCTTGTTTTCTACCTTTTAACACACAATGTTATACACAGTCATTACAAAATTTCAGCAAAGTGAGAGAGTTAGTTTTGTGTGCCATTGTGTATCAAAAATATAAAATGGCGAAGTAAACAACGTGTTAATTGCAATCATAATCCCAAAAAACATATACAAAATCGAGTGTAGGGCAACATGGACCTCCGACAAAAGCGAAGGCAGGATCAGGTGCCATGGAGGAGTAAGCATCCTCTGCTGACCGGTCACACCCGCCGTGAGCCCTTAGTCGAAACAAAATAAACGGGAATACCCGTCGTCAAATCTAGTACAAAAAAGACAGTCTAACCAAGAATATGAAACAAATAGTCAACATACGAATTAGTGATAATTTGTAACTTATTGAAACCAACTTAAATCTACTCCAATTTCGGAAGCTTTCAGGTAAACATCCACTCTGCTGGGTTCAATGAAAAAGATTTTTAAAGAATTTCTCTATATATCTGCATGTAAAACTTTGATCCCCTATTGGGCCTCATCATACCCCGAGGGGTCATGATTTGAACAAACTTGAATCTCCACTATATCAGGAAGATTTCATAAAATTTCAGCTTTCCTGGCACAGTGGTTCTTGAAAAAGAAGATTTTTAAAGATTTCTCTATATATATCTGCATGTAAAACTTTGATCCCCTATTGGGCCTCAATCATACCCCGAGGGGTCATGATTTGAACAAACTTGAATCTCCACTATATCAGGAAGATTTCATATAAATTCAGCTTTCCTGGCAACAGTGGGTTCTTGAGAAAGAAGATTTTTAAAGATATTCTCTATTATATCTGCATGTAAAACTTTGATCCCCTATTGGGGCCTCATCATACCCCAGGGGTCATGATTTGAACAAACTTGAATCTCCACTATATCAGGAAGATTTCATATAAATTTCAGCTTTCCTGGCACAGTGGTTCTTGAGAAGAAGATTTTTCAAGATTTTCTCTATATATCTGCATGTAAAACTTTGATCCCCTATTGTGCCCCATCGTACCCCCGGGGGTCATGATTTTGAACAATCTTGAATCTCCTCTATATCAGGAAGCTTCCATATAAATTTCAGCTTTCCTGACCCAGTGTTCTTGAGAAGAAGATTTTAAAAGATTTTCCCTTATTAATCAGATGTAAAACTTGATCCCCTAATGTGGCCCATCGTACCCCCGGGGGTCATGATTGTGAACAAACTTGAATCTCTCTCTATATCAGGAAGCTTCCATATAAATTTCAGCTTTCTCTGCCCAGTGGGTTCTTGAGAAGAAGATTTTTCAAGATTTTCCTATAAATCATAGTAAAACTTTGATCCCCTATATGTGTGCCCCATAGTACTCCCGGGGGTCATGATTTGAACAACTTGAATCTCCTCTATATCATGAAGCTTCCAAATAAATTTCAGCTTTCCTGTGCCCAGTGGTTCTTGAAAGATTTTTCAAGATTTTCCCTATATAATCATATGTAAAACTTTTGTAGTCCCTTTTGTGGGCCCATCGTACGCCTCGAGGGTTCATGATTTGAACAAACTTGAATTCTCCTCTATATCAGGAAGCTTCCATATAAATTTCAGCTTTCCTGGCCCAGTGGTTCTTGATGAAGAAGATTTTCAAGATTTTCCCTAATATTAATCATATGTAAACTTAATCCCTATTGGGCCCCATCGTACCCCGGGGGTCTATGATTTAAACAAACTTGAATCTCCTCTTATCAGGAGATTCCATATAAATTTCAGCTTTGCTGGCCCAGTGGTTCTTGGAAGAGGATTTTAAAAAGATTTTTCCTCTATAATCATTATGTCAAACTTTGATTCCCTATTGGGACCCCATCGTACCCCGGGGTCATGATTTGAACAAAACTTGAATCTCCATTATATCAGAGAAGCTTCCATATAAATTTCAGCTTTTCTGCGCCATTGGTTCTTGAGAAGAAGATTTTTAAATACACCACCCTATTTTTGTATTTTCGTGATTATCTCCCCTTGATGAGAGCCTGGTCCTTCATTTGAACAAAATTGAAGCCCCTTCTCCCAAGGATGATGTGTTACCAATTTTGGTTGAATTTGGCCCAGCGGTTCTTGAGAAGAAGTTGAAAATGTGAAAAGTTTACGACAACGACAACAACGACGCCGAAAGACAACGGACACATTTTTGATCAGAAAAGCTCACTTGAGCCTTCGGCTCAGGTGAGCTAAAAAAAAACTCCTATTATTTTCAATAGGATAATTAATCCTACAGAAAATGAATTAGAATTAAATGTACCAATATAAAATCCAAAGAATAATTTATCCGATTTTTAGTAGACAACATAAGATATCAAATCCAATCAATTATTGTTATTATTGAGGACTATATTTTTCTGGGACATTTAATCTAATTCATTTTCTATAGGATTAATTATCCTAGGAGTTTTTTTCCCTATAGGATTTTTTTTTAGATACACTGAATCTTTGATAAAAAGGGTAGCAAAAAAGTCTGGACTTTGTCATGTCCGAAGTTAAATGTAATACTGTTCTAAGTGTTTTTGCGGTTTAATCTGAAAGACTGCCCATTGAGTCGCATGGGGGCCCTGAGGGTCTATTCTAACAACAATTAATTCTTAAAACAGTGTGTGTGTGTGCGTGCGAAAGTTAAACTACACATTCTACAGAATGGAGAGCACGTTATGTTACCAGAAAGTGGCTCTTTAAAATATGTTTTGTAATCCATTCTACTTTTCATTGACAGAAATCCAAATGGACCTGGTCTGACAAAATGGCTGCCATATGACATTACTACAGTATCGTACAAACAACTTAGCATATTAAATATGACAAATGGAATCCATTATAGAAAGGACTACATAAATTATTTTGGAAACCATTAACGCTTTTGAATTCATGACCTCGGCCGCTGCAAATAAGCCAATCTGTACTTCACAAATTTGTTTATATCACTAGTTAGCTCACCTGAACCGAAGGTTCAAGTGAGCTATTCTGATCGCCTTTTGTTCGTCGTCCGTCTGTCTGTTAAATTTTCGTCACATTTTCGACTTCTTCTCAAGAACCGCTGGGCCACATTCAACCAAACTAGGTAAAATCATCCTTGGGTGAAGAGGATTCAAGTTTGTTCAAATGAAGGACCAGGCCCCTATCAAAGGGGAGATAATTACGAAAATGCAAAATAGGGTGGTGGTATTTAAAAAACTTCTCAAGAACCACTGGGCCAGAAAAGCTGATTTATATGAAAGCTTCCTGATATAGTGGAGACTCAAGTTTGTTCAAATCATGACCCCAGGGGTACGATGGGGCCACAATAGGGGATTAAAGTTGCTACTACTGCTCTTCTTAGTGGATCAGTGCCTCAGGTGAGGCGATGTGGCCATGGGCCTCTTGTTTTTGTTATGGCAATGGCTCCTTAATATCATGATTCCCCGTGCATGTATAGCTACAGAGGTAGGTTTTTAAACTTTTTTCATAACGTAAAGGCAAAGTGATGAATATTCATGATGTGTCCATGATGAGGGATTATATCATATAATAAATGGGAACCTCACATAGATACCATGAAGTATGTACTATTTTAGCTCGTCTACACTATAAGCTGTGCATTACCGACAGCGCAAAAGAATGAGTTTATGTAATTTTCACACTGGAGAGTTCATCATTGCAAGTGCAATATCTGTATCGTTCACCATTGTTTGGGAAATTTCTTGTGCCTTTTACTTTTTTAATATTCTTGTTTTCTACCTTTTTAACACACAATGTTATACACAGTCATTACAAAATTTCAGCAAAGTGAGAGAGTTAGTTTTTGTGTGCATTGTGTATCAAAAATATAAAATGGCGAAGTAAAACACGTGTTAATTGCAATCATAATCCCAAAAACATATACAAAATCGAGTGTAGGGCAACATGGACCTCCGACAAAAGCGAAGGCAGGATCAGGTGCCATGGAGGAGTAAGCATCCTCTGCTGACCGTCACACCCGCCGTGAGCCCTTAGTCGAAACAAAAATAACGGGATACCCGTCGTCAAATCTAGTACAAAAAAGACAGTCTAACCAAGAATATGAAACAAATAGTCAACATACGAATTAGTGATAATTTGTAATCGCAACAAGGTCATTATAGCGCGACAGTAGAATTTGGAATGATTACTTTAAACGAGATTCGTTATAGCCCTGCAACATCGACTTTTTGGTTAGTAGTTAGCCTCGCTTTAAAAAGTCCTCATACGCATTGCATGCCCTTGCGTATCGAATCAACTGAGAGACATACACACCATAAGCAGGTGATAGTGGTACATTACTACATAGAAAAGGAAGTTGACGATTGCAAAGTCATCACTTTTATCATATATATTAGTTGTCAGTCTGCCATTAGAGTCAATATTAAGTAAAATATCCTAATATGAAGCAGATCTGTCAGATTCTG
>CAJDSM010095408.1:1987-14339 GCA_903981925.1 Ostrea lurida
ACATCGAAGGGGCATCAGAATTAAGAAAAGCACAAATGGTTCCTATGGGATTGGTGTACATCAGATGTATAAAAAAGCTTTTGATCACATGAAAGTAACCCACTAAGGGATAAAAAGAGAGCATAGTCACAAAAACATAAGGTTACTTGATATTTGAGAGATTATATTATTCAAAAGACTCGTAACGTAAAGTTAACTCATGATTGACGGGTTCCATTCATTAAATTACTAAATGACGTTTCGGCGTATACATGCATACAGCAACTCAAATAACCTTTAGATGCAACACGGCCACCGGAAAAGTTGCTCACTAGACGAGTCAATCCACTAGCCATAAAACTACAAATAGGGGCAGCCGTGTTCAGTTATGCGTATGGTGCCAGTGATGTTAGATCATAAACCCATATAGGACAATAGACGACGAAGAAAAAGATGTTTATTTATGAAATTGACATGAGTTTTCAATGCCAATAGCTAAGTTCTTCATCGGTGCAATATACTAAAATGAACACAAAAAACAAGTGTTTGCACCACAAACTTACCACATCTAGGTAACATTAGGTGTGCGCATATAATCATTAACAATACGCCTTGGAATGCTGTTGGTAATTTTCCCAAGTATTTTATTTGTAAATCTCATAAAATCATGACCACCTGTTATTCTCGCTAACCGGGAGGTTACATCAGGCCGACCAGCCCCATTCGGGAATAAAATTCACGTATATATGAAAATATATAAGGAAGATTCTTGAAAACAATTCTTTCGCGTCAAAGAAAAGCAACTTAGTCATGAAGATCCAAGAAACCAAATTTATATTACTTACAAAGCTTTTTAGAAAATTGACAGGCCTTGTTAAGGAAATCAAGGTCACTTGTCAAACCGGGACGTATACTTGGTATATCGGAGAATGAGCCAAATAAGGATCAAGTGACATCTGAATAAAGTCTACTAGAAATGCTTGGTCCGAATCGCCTTGACAAATACCCCATAGTCTTCAGCAGCAAGGCAGCGCAGAAATTCATAACTTTTCCCATAAATAGCTTTCAGAATAAGATAAGTCTGTGAGTACGAATACCTATTTTCCAGAGATGTTTTGTTGAGATCATCCACGTCACTCACAGATAGGAATAGGACCAACACGTGTTTTAATCAAGGTTACAAAACATCATCAATAATCCCAAAATCCAAATGTCGCCATAAATAACTTAGGTATTCGATTCAAATGGGTTAGACTGTATGCGTGTCTTACCTCTATACAAGAACTAGCAATAATCCAAATCTGACGATGTAGTGGATATACTGGAATAGGATCCTCGTACTCTACTTTCAATTTCGACATAGGGCATCACGGAACGGGTTGACTTGTCGATCAAAGATGCACACCGTCTCTTTACAAATCGAAGCCCGACATGTTCCTGGCTTTTTGCTGATGTGAAGGTGTTCATGTGGTGCTCGCTCTATATCTTAGAGAGACAACATCCGACTTGGAGATCTTTTGGGAATTCGAAGACGTTGAACACGAACTGTCAACCTTCTTTCATACCTTTAAAATTTGAAATTGGGCCTATTCTTCTGGATAAAGACAAAGATGTAAAGTTAACTCATAGACAGACTGCCAGCGAAGAGAGCAACTGGTCTAGAAAAAACACCACTTTAAGGTCAAAAATACTAAAAAAGCTAAACAAAAGCCGCTCTCAACTGAGCGTATGTGCATCGTACTCTCCTTTAAAAATATATGTATAAGCATACCCATATTTAAATTAAATAACTAATTCTCTTACCTTGTTACAAGCATTGAAAGCATGGTAAACGGTATGAACAACATTCAAATATTGATAATCTAATGCCCTGTGGCTATGAATGACGATCACAGATGCATTGATACGTTATTGCTTCCACCTTTGTTGCTGATACGTCAAGAATTGTTCTCGCCATCAATTCAAAATTCCTTAATTATCTTGTCATAGTTATTCATCAACAATCAAATGTTAAATTGTACCAATATATTTTGATAAAATTATAGGAAATGGAGCTCACTTTTCTGACTCTGTATATACCAAATAATTTAAATTTCAGACTTCGCGACAATCGTAATCTTGACAGTAAAGAAGACGAGCAATACGCTCCTAGAGTTAATTACATAGTTCAAACACAATAAGCGACTCAACAAGATGCAGAATGACGTCATTTGGCACTTTGAAGAGATAACATGTTCTATTACAAAGGATAGTGACTGAGCTGAATTGTATCTGCAACCTATATCGATGTGTTGATGACACTGAATATTAATAAAACCACTTAACGGTTGGATTGTCAAGATCTATTACCGCATGTATAATAAGGTACAGCCAGAAACGTCCAGCGCGATAGTCGTGAGAATATTACGAATTTAGCGTAAACTGCAGCCAAGCTTAACGATTTACTAAATCACGATATACAATACAATCAAAAATGGATGCACGACATTTGAGCAGATCGAGTCATCAACAGTTAGAAGCTCATTATTCCTTTAAGAATTTTAATTCTAATATAATTGTATTTAACTTTGTTGTATGAATAACCTGTAGATAAATGAAGCATTGGAATGAGAGCGAGACGAATTTCTGAGTAGCAACTAAAGTGAAAACAATTAATCTCCACAAATAGCATTGCTGACTGGTATGCAATTGACAAGACGCTCGACAAAGCAGCAAAGTAGATTATCAAATAATTGATATGTTGTTAACAATTGATGAGTTTCCAGACCAACCAAAATTGCTTGTAACAAGTAAAACTAAGAAATAACATTTTTAAAAACATCGGGTAAACTGTCTCTTAATGAATGGTGTTCATACTATTGTTAACTTCCGGTTTCACACATGCTGATTTGACTACGGATTGTTCCGTTAACCTGTATCAAAGACTATGGATTTCCACGGCGGTGTTGTTTTCTTTTTATTTTATACGTTGGTGCCATATATTCCAGACCATGAATCAATCTCGAAGTCAAATGAATAGAATAGTAGAGAGGCGACAAGTCGGACTTCTAACTCGATATATGCATAACGGCTTTTAGTGAACATGAGATACTGTCAGGATAGCCGGTTATCGAGCCAGAATTATCAAGGAGTACTAATAGGTTTTGAGAAAATATCAACTTATGCACTGTTGATTAAACTCATCCCTGATCAAAACGTCGGATCAAACTCGACATTATACGTCGACACACCAACCAAACTCAGCTGCTATGTATTTTGTCAGCTTGCCTCTACTTTTCGGTCACTGACAATCTTGTTTGTGAGTTAAACTCTTCCAATGCGCTTTGCGTTAGATGGAATCCTCGGGTAAAGCATTCTATATATAAAGATGGTCTGCGTCATTCAAGCTAGCACAGTGTGCTACTCTTAAATCAGATGTGAATGGGCTTGGCGTACAGCAGTGCTGCTGTCTGGTACAAACACTCAAAACGAGTTTAAGCAAGAAAAAAAGGGAGGGGTTGAAGAATCTGTGTACTGAGACTTCACATAGATTAAAACTTTTTTATTACTCGGGGTACCATCGTTTTACCATTTAATCATTCGGCAAACCCTCGGCCGTTTCCTTTACCTGTGTTTAAGGCAGTAAAGAAATTAAACACTAACTGATCACCTTGACATACATAATGGTATCCTACGACTGATTGCTTGTAAATATTTTAGTCAGAAATTTAAAAGGTTAATTTTAAGTGACTATTTAATGCAAAAAGCCGATCGTTATATTTTGTAAAATACTTTATAAAAGGTATTATACAAACAAAGACAATCATAAATTCACGAGGAAATTACTTCTTTTTCAAACAAATTATTTAATGATTGATAGCTATTTTCTCATGCCTTTCAAACTTGGTTATTATTCCCCTCCCACTTTACGTGGGAAGACACTATGTTTTATTTATGGGCCTGTCATGTTGTCCGTCACGAAAAAGTTTGTCAGCGACAACTCGCAATCCCTCTGAACTACTGAATCCACAGTCCGAACATACACGAACACACACATCTCTCTTTAACAGTAGAAAATGAATGCACTTGAAATTGGTTGCAAGAATGAGTAAATGTGTTAAAAATCAAACCGTAATGAAGCTGTTTAATGGATCATAAAGAAAATAATCGAAACATGTTCTCTGAAGGTTAATAACAATCAATTATCAGAAACAACAACAGATTTAGCTAGGTGCATTTTTACAAATATCAGAACTAAATTCATTAACATAAATAAACTCTTTTTCAGAATTACACACCTTGAACACTACTAGTACGCAAGTACTTCCTCAAATTAGCGATGCTTATCATTTCAATTCTTATACAGTATTATTTATTTTATTAATTTAAAAAAAAATGATAAACAAAAAATTAAATAAAATAAAATAAATCACTAAGCACCATTCCTTTTCAAAATAAGATAAATCTACTGCACCTGACTCCTAAGTCTTTTTTCAAAGGGCAAAACTTGTCAAGAATCGGATAAGCCTAGTTATGGAGTGTAATGCCCTATAGTGGTGCTATTGTGCTACAGGAACTTATTCTGGGTAAATGAAGAGAATCAAGTTAATCTCTCTAATCACGAGTGTTAAATTACATCTACCAGCTGTTTAATTACGTTTACCAGAACTGTTATTATACAACTCCAAACACTGTGGAATTATCAGCGGATTCTAAACACAGAGCTACTTACACCGTGTCAATTACGAGTAACCACTGTTAATTGACAGTCTGTGTGTGTATAATTACAGCAGATGTTGGGGAAGTGTTATAACCTGGGTATTGACACAGTACATTTGGGGGTGTTTGTGTCGGGGTGGTGACATTTTTCCTATTTGTTGCCTCTTTATGCATCGTTCACTATTGTACATATGTAAACAATCCTGAATGTCTGCTTTTGTTAAAATAATTGTATTGTTAGGTTCTCAATGTAACACAAGTCCTGATTGTGTTTTGAATAATTGTATTTGTAGTTTCAACTCGCTTAAGAACAAATCACTGTATCTTGTGTTTGTAAATAATTGTAGCTGTTTAGTTGGTCAATCGTACACCATGACAGGATATAAAATTAATAAGAACCATGTACATGTTACGAGTTTCTGTATTCATCTTCTGAAGTCCAATTTGGAGAGTTTGTAGTACCATCTGGTCTTTATCACAGATCTTTTCAGATTCCGAGGTCACAATCTTACTGTTATATCATCAGTAAGCGTCACAGAACAGGGCTACAAAATCAACCACAGGAAATAGAATACCGTATTCGTCCTAATTGACGCCCGGGCGCTTAGAAATTAGAAAAAGGGGCGTTATTAGAGGTCCTCGTTTGAGAACGTTATTGTGTAAAAGCTTATGTTAACATAATCCTTATATTGAAAATACATTTTAACTGCATCCCAATAGATTGGCCAACATCGGTGGACTTGGATACCATGTATTATGAAATTGGAATGCAGTACAAGATTGCAAGAAAAGTTAAAAGGCTCTGCTGTAACGTAAGTTTTACTGAAAAGACGGAGGGGGCCTATTCTTGGGAGGAAGGCCGGAAGGTGGGCACTAAAGGGGCAAGGGGCACTCAATAGAGACGAATACCGGTAATATAATAGTCGATTTTGTTTTCATATTTACCCTAACAATAAGAAATAGTGCCACATAGATATATAATAAGTGCAAACAATTTGGGTACAGAATTGTTGTCACAAACGACTTCTCGGATTTTGTTAGGGTAAATAATTATCGGTGGCATATTTTCTGCCACCTACTTTGAATAATATTAGTTCGATTGTCAGATATTATGCAACTTGTCGGATCTTTATGTCGACTTGTAAGAAAATAATCACACATGATTAGGAACTCGGTATCTGTCTTAAAGTCGTGTTATGCTTATACTGCATCTACTTGTCATCATAATATCCTGACAAGTCGACATAATTTTCACACAAGTCAACATAATTATTTGACAAGTATATATATCTTCTGACAAGTTACATATTATGGCCACAAAATAAGTTGGTCCTGGTTCTCTCTGGGGAAGATTGATTTTGAAGAAAAGTGGGTAGGTAGGTGGGTTTTTATTTTTTGTTTTTATTTCGAAGAGCGAGGGAGGGATTTATTTTTTGTTTTTAAATCAAACGATTATAAACTGAAATGAGTTCAAATATTTACGAAATGTAATTTCAAGGCGGATACACTGTGTAATGCCAGTGATGCAAGTAATTTAAGTACTTGTTGATCTAATTAAATGTTCGTTGAGGGATAGGTACATAAGGGTGACCCACAAAATTCAAAAGTGACTCTGATTCCCACGCTAAGAAGTGATAGAATAGAAAATATCTTTGACAATTATTTATGTCTAAATATTTTCCCAATTACACGAGTTTCATTGTATTAATAAACAGTCCATAAATTTAAATTTGTTATTCATCATCTGATGAAACATAACCATGAAGACGGTAACCATAATGATTTAGCTGGAATTTCCTCTCTTTAAAAAACCTCTGCATTAAAAAATAATGAAAGTAATCATATTCATATTAAATTGCACCCCTTTATGGAAAATACTTAACACACACATGATTTCTTCCAAATTAGGCATAAAATACAATACGGATGAGGTACTAAACTACTCATCACGAATAGCGTCAGAGGAGATAAACTTCTATCAATTTTTTTCGGGAAATCTTGCCTAATTGATCGAGTAGCAATCGGCAGAGAGATAACTCAACGATTTTGTTCGTAGGATAACTCTTGCAATATGAATCGATACGAGCGGCGGCAAATTTTTGGTTTATGGAGCTATAAAACACACCAGCGGCCAAAATTTATATGGGGCGGCGGCTCTGAGAACCAGATGATTTAATTTATTTGGCCTTATCTGAACAAGTCGGCCAATTGTTTACTGAAAGAAGACATATTATTTGGATGTCGACTTGTCAGATAATGTGTCGACTTGTCAGATGATTATAGTGTGACTTGTCAGAAAAAAAATATGTTTGTCACTCCGGATGCACAAACTGAGCTGAACACTCTATCAATCATAAATTCTTGAACACGTGAATATCTGACATAGTTTCGGACAAAAAAGCATGAATACTGACAAGTCGAAGTTCATATGATATATATTATACTGACAAGTGGTTGGGCTAGAAATATGCCACTTCTATTAGGCTAAGTACTAACGGATGATAGACGGAACCTTTGTCCTGGTGTTCTTCGAGTAAATGTCAATTCTAACATCAAAAAAATTTGCTTTGGAAAATTGATATAAACTATTTATGTCTCCTGGAAGCCGCCTCTCTTCCAAGAGGAATGTGACATATTGTTTTTGTACTTTCTGGCCGTCTGTCATCAAAATCTCATGAAACACATTCTCACTACACGCACATTTTCAAATAGCCTTGAAACTTTGTACAATACTTGATTGCATTTGTAGATGTGCATATTCAGGGCAGGAGGACAATATGTTTCATAATGGTGGTCCAACAGGGGTAGAGAGGTAATATGATTATCAGATAGACTTGAAACTCTGTACAATGCTTCATTGCCATCTGTGATGTGCGTATTGTCCTGGCAAGAATGATGCCAATATTTTCTTTCAAGCTATGGTGGTCCAACAGGGGGGGGGGGTAAGATAGCGTTGTGAACACTTTCTCCTATACAGCTATCAGAGTAGATTTATTTGTCATTCTCAAAACTCTTTGTAGATGTGCATAGTTGCCGAGGAGGACCATTATTTACAAAGTTAGGCATTTACAGATGTGCGATAGTTATCAGGACAGGAGACCAATTGTTAATCAATAAAGTTATGCGGATCTAAGAGGGGGTGGATGTAAATAGTTGTGAATTCTTCTTCTATTGGATTACTGGAAAGCTTGTGGAATTTTCAGATACTTTATTTCATTACATGTTTTCATATTGGTTTTTGACTAGGCATAACTGATTTTCTACATTACAATGAAAGCAAGGAGGAGTGGTTTTGTAGCTTTTTTCTGGTGCAAGGTCACATTGGTTTTGAATAATTTCACCACTCCTCTCAAAGACAGTTCATTGAAATTAAATTGCTATGTTCGCTGCTTGTGCTATCTTCTCCATATCCATTAGTACATTAAAGGCAAGGGTAGTAATTTGAGCACTTTCAGATTTGGGGAGGAGGGAAGACATTTGGTTTTTAATAAAACAAATTTTAATGTATTTGATATAATTGAATGTTATTTTGCAATCTAACTGTCGACTCTGAACCATGCACATTCCTTCTATACTATACATTATCATGTAATAATGAGTCTTTTAGATGTGATATGCCAGAATATATTTAAATATCTCTGACATGATTCTAATAGGTAACATGGGCCTAGAAACACTCAGAACATGTTATTGAATATACATGTTATATACGGCATTGAGTAAAGGAGGTGTGGAGGCTAAAGAGGAGGAGAAGCCATACATAAACAAATAGGTTTAAATTCGTGAAATACGCTATATATACCTCTATATTTTTGATGTGGATAAAATCCTTATTCCTATATAGGTTGGTCACAAATGCTTGACACCCTGTTGGAAAAACAGTATACTTGTTTGGCACAGCAGCAGACTGGCCATTAGGTGGTCCTGGGACCTTCCGCGACGTGGCTTAGTGTGGGTCCTGGGACTTCAGCAGCCTGGCATGTCGATGTTATTGCATAGTGTAAGTGGAAATATGTATAAGGTTTTCCAGAGTATGTTAATTTTATCAAATACGGCATGTAAATAGAGGTCTTGAAGTTGAGTGCTTATGGCTATGAATTATTGAAATGAGTTGCCGGATAATATTTTCCGAGCTTGGCGAGGGAAATATTTAAATTCGGTAACGAATTTCATAAATTTCATATGCCATTAAGCACGAGTATAAGATTCGTATTTATCTACACCAACTGATCATAACGACACAATAATTGTTTGGTACTATGCAATAATGAATTTGACCAGTCTGCTGGAGTCCCAGGACCCACACTAAGGCCAGTCTGTGAGTCCCAGGACCACCCTAAGGCCAGTCTGCTGGGTGTGGCCAAACAAGTAACTGGTTTTTCAATCTGGGTGTCAAGCATTTTGACCAACCTATATAGGAATAGATTTTTTCCACATCAACAAATATAGGGTATATATAGCGTATTTCCAATTTAAACCTATTATGTATGGCTTCTCCTCCTCTTTAGCCTCACACTCCTTTTATCAATGCCGTCATATAACATGTATATCAAAATAACATGTTCTGGAGTGTTCTAGGCCCATTTGTTACAGTTGTAAAGTCATGTCAGAGATATTTAATATATTTGGTAATCAATCTAAAAGATCATATACATGTAAATGTAGTATGAAGAAGAATGTGCTGTCAGGATCGACAGTTAGATTGCCAAATACATTCAAATTATATCAAATGATCATTAAAATTTGTTTTATTAAAAACAAATGTCTTCCCTCCTCCCCAAATTGAAAGTGCTCCAAATTACTACCCTTGCCTTTAATGTACTACATGGTATGGAGAAGATAGCACAAGCAGGAACATAGACATTAATTATGAACTGTGCTTTGAGAGAGATGGTGAAAATATTCAAAACCAATGTGACCCTTGCACATGAAAAAAGCTACAAAACACTCCTCCTTGGTTCATTGTAAATTGTAGGAAAATAGTATATGCCTAGGTCAAAACAATATGAACAACATGTAATGATAATAACTAAAGTATGAAAAAAAATTCAAAGCTTCCATTATGCATACAGAAGATGAGAAAAATGTTCACAACCTATTTTAACATCCACACCCCAAGATCCGCTATAACTATTTATGGAAATAAAACAATTGGATCCTCCTGTCTCTGGATAATATGCACATCTGAAAATGCTTGAGGTATTGTAACAATTAAGTTTTTTTCAGGTCTAAATCTGATAACTGTATAGGATAAGTGTTTGCCGAGCTATTTACATCCACACCCCTTATGCCATATAAAATTAGAATTACGGTTCTCAGCCCAACGTGCATCCATTTGAGGTCGCCGCATTGCCGATTTTATCGAAATTTCAATAAAAAAAAAGTTGGTAAAATCGTGCTTACTATCCAAAAAAAGAAATCCCATTCAGGTTTAGATTTCCCAACGCATTTACATCGGAGTTTCTCTTGCATCTTCTGACTTCCGAAAGGAATAGTCCAAGTTAAACGTTTTGTCAATAATGTATTGCGTCACGATGCTGTCCAAGCTTCTTCATAGCGTGATTTTAGAATAAAGGGAAAACCATGTGCCAGATTTGAATTAGTTCAAAATGTCTGTAGTGTTCTATAAGTATTCGATTGGATCACAGTCCATTTACCATGGACAATTATCGAGGGGATAATTCAAGACGGCTGTACTTTGTCTCGTATCTCTTTTCGAGGTGTGAAATCAAACCAATTTGATTTGGGAAGTTGGACTTTCCCGTAGAACTTCAAAATACGAAGGGTAAATGTGTTTTGATAGGTAATGAGTTTCGGGTTGACACAAATTTGCACAGATGGATGGACAGACAGATGGACGGACAGAGTGATTTCCTATATACCCCCCTGAACCTTCGTCACGGGGGATATAAAATATGAAAAGTTTTAGAGACGGACAGAGAGAATGACAGACAACAGGCGATCAGAAAAGCTCACAAGAGCTTTCACTCAGGTGAGCTAAACATGTTTAGAATTTTGGCTGATGATGGGCATGGGCAACACTAAATGCCTGGCCATTTCATGGTGTGCATAATAATTGAAAAATTTAACATATTTTGTTCTTTTATTAGCTCTTCAAAATTGATTTTAGAAAAAACTTCAAAACTGATTATTTCAACATTGGAGTACCTTCATCTTAAGACGTTTTTTAGCTACATTTCTTCTTTCTTGCTGCAAATTACTTAGGGTAATTCGTCAATGGCTGTTGTGTCCAAAATTCTCAGCAACTAACAAAAGAACAAAATGGGTATTAAACATTCAGAACTACATGTAGTCTATTGCAACGGGGACCGTTACGGCATTGTTCCAAACTGCCCCATTAGATAGTGGTGTCAAATGTGCTTCTGCACAACCAATCATCTTTATTTTGTAGCTTTCCTAATAATATATACCACATGTATCATTGAAATCTCATAATGGTAGCGATCAATATCTAAATAGAAACGGTGCTTCCCTGCACGTGCCTTCTCGCACACACAGTGAATACACGAACATGTGAGTATGATTTAGAATTAATGTTATTTCGTTTCAATGGTCAATTTGTATCAATATCACCGACAGTCTAAATTCATAATGCTTGCATCTACATTGAGGTACAAATCTAAAATGACCGAAGGTTATCCATGTGATTCAGCCGTGGTGTTACAGGATATTAAGTGCAAAAATTAAAAGGCCGAAGGATCTTGTGTATATCAAATTGAAGTCTTGCGAGTAGAGTTCAACACCCGGGGGGTGTTAACAGGGTTCCATTAAGTGCAGAATGAAAAGTTCTCTGAGGTATCTTGTGATATCAATTGGAGGAGCTCTTTGATGAGGAGAGTTCAGACCCAGGGTGTTACGGGGTCATGTAATTAAGTGCAAAATTTTTTTAAAAAATTGAATAAATGGCTCATCGTGTGTACATATCGAACTGAAAGTCTGGAACGCCCGGAGAGTTCAGCTGGGGGGGGGGGGGGGGGGGGCAACTTGTGTGTTGGCACCCCAACACATTATCACTAGTTAGTTATTTTTGCTAAAAAAATGTATTATATCTTGTATCCATTCAAATTAAATACTGAATTTCTAAAAGGCTTTTCACTTGTTAATTCTTCGATCAATTTACGAGTGGAGATAGTATCTGCTAGAAGGTTTCATGTTGTCCACACTTACAGAAAACTGCCGTTTTTCCATTCTGGAACTTAAAAAAGGTTCACATATGACAGGTGGTCCCTTTTAATACAAGCGTTCGCCTATTTCTATTGGAAGATAGATTGTTAGCAACGGAGCAGGCTCTCACACTCACCTTATAGTATTATATGGAGAAAACTAGACTCAATCGTATTTGGCATGGAGGTATATATGTTATGGGTTTAACAGTAAGGACAAATTAAATAATGTTAGAATTCTAAAATACTATAATAAGGGATATATTTCGATATAAGACTAAAGATTTAACAACATCTCCGGATATCTAACCTCTTATTTATGTATATTGTGATATGCAACACATGTAAAAAAAGTATATAGACTATGTTATGGTTGTTATGAATAAATCTTGTCTCACACTTTTCTAAGTCTTATATACTTATAAGAGATGAGAAGAATTTTGAATATAAGTTTTTAGTATCACAAAACTGCAGTGATAGATATTGAAAGG
>CAJDSM010095423.1:0-24802 GCA_903981925.1 Ostrea lurida
CTCTTATGAATGGCTGTTGAACTGACGGAACTGATTATAAAGATTCTTTCTATCTTGACTTTGCATTAAAGACATATTAAAGAATATTGAATCATTATGATATATGACGTAGTTACGGCATATTGGATGCCCTACCGTGGATATCGACCTGGATAGCTCGTGTCTAGAGCACCTGACTAGTAATGCAGAGGAGGCCCGGTCGATCTCGGCTCCAAGCATTTCTCATTCTACATCACTTCCGTACATTGGAATGTGTTAATGTTTGAGCATGCTGACTGAGAAGTTAGTGGGTCGGGTTGATGCTCAGTCAGCAATAGGAATCCTCTTTCACCAATACTGGACTGACAGTGTCCTGATTGATGTTCCCATTGCAGGTGTTCCACGAGGATGAAACAATACTTTGGATTGTGTGTCCTCAAAGGTGAAGGACACAGTAAGAAGCGAGAAATGTTAGTAGTAAGGGCTAGATGGACCATGGATATACTGAGGATAAGCTCAGTGGTTAATAGCACATGACTAGAGTTCGATTTCTGGGACCAGCCATAGGATTTTATTCCTCTCCTATATTTATTTGACTTACATTACATTGAATGTCATAGTCCGCATTGAATGCAGAGTCGACATAATCAATACAACAGTTACATTTAAAAACATTAATATAATGACTGGTTACACCTGAAATAAGCATAGCAAAGACTCTTGCTTACTTTGAACCAAACACCCTATGATACTATTATACTGTAGTACTTAACATGTCAGCATTCTTAGTCCGACGACATGACAGTGACTGCAAGACCCCCGTCAAAATTGGGGCATCCAGAAGACACTTCACGATCGCATGATCCAATAAACGTTTTCAAACGGACATTCAACTGAGTTGGGATGCTTTTGAGTGATGGGAACATTTAGCATTTTTTACTTCCTTCTGATCAGATGGTGCTTCATATTTGGAATATGTTACTTATATTTGATCTAATAGGAGACTGATCAACACTATTATATGATAAACGTGATGACTTTGACCTTTGCGAATGTCAACTTTCCTTTTTGTGTAGTAATGTACCACTATCACCTGCTCTTGGTGTGTGTATGTTTCTCAGTGGATTTCGATGCAAGGGCATGCCATGCATGATGATTTAAAGCAGAGGGCCAATACTAACCAAAAGTTGATTGTTGCGGTTATACGAATCTCGTAAAGTCATCATTTCGCCAAATTCTACGGTCGAGCTATAAGACCTGTTTCGGATTCAAAAGTTCATAAGCATATGTGACTGATTTGTTTATCATTTGTAAGATGTATTCAACTAGATTGGGACGGGTAACCCCGTTACTTGTTTCGCTACAGGCTCACGGCGGGTGTGACCGGTCAGCAGGATGCTTACTCCTCCATGGCACCTGATCTGCTTCGCTTTTTCGTCGAAGTCTGTGCCTACACTCGATTTGTATGTGGTTTTTGGACATGTTACGTTTTACTTGTTACTTCGCCATTTTATATAGGCAAATTTCATTACTTTCAACATTGCAGTCTTGCAGCTGTTTTTCGCCAAAAGAGTCGATAATGGCATAGTCAAGTGAGAGGTCATTAATGTATACTTATACACCAGTTCCTTACCCCTTCCTTCTTTAAATTGAAGTCTTGAACTTTTGAAAACTTCAGTGAGTGGAAGTCACCATTATTCCTCTCCATCTTTCTGTGGTGTTAAACTGGAATTTTCCCTTTGATTATGATGACTTAGTGTTTTTCTAGTGGCACTGTTGCCTTTGAACATTGTTTGGAACATCATGTTAAATATGGACAGTAAGGGAAAGCCGACACTACACTAATTTATTGATTGGTAATGGGTAGAGTGATTTTGTCCAAAATGTCATTAATTTATATTAGGAATGGTAACTTTGTAATCTGTCCTTTGTACCCTTTTTCTTAGCTTACGAATGGTGATTGCATTTTTTATGCACCTTACGACCTGCCGTGGATCCATATCTGCGATTTTTTAAGCTTCATGTGTATCACGTATGGGATGATGGGATTATGTTCTACGTACCAGATAGACAGTACCGGGTACCGGGTTTTCGAACGGGGATAAAATGAGGAATTGAGGAGAAAGTATGTTGATTATACACTCTAATGATTGATTGTACTGAAAAAAATCAAAACTAAACACACAAAACATGTTTGTCATCGTTATTTGCTACCAGAGAGATCTGAATCGGTGTCAACGCGGTCTGTTTGATAGTAAAACACGTGGAATGTCTGCCGGGATTGTTTTTGTCTGGTACACGTGACTAACAACAGATAGCAGTAAGTCAAGATGGCCGTCAGATGGACACAATATGCAAACTGTTGACATTTCGATGCCGCGCAGGTACCATCTAAAGCCGTATGCAGGTAAAAATAAAGTGACAGGATTTGTAAGATACAGGTCTAGAGAACTCGATGAAAATATGCAGAAAGAGATATTCAATAGGTAATTCGAGGACGTATATACACTTAGCGTGCGCAAAACAACAGCGCCAGAAAGTGAAAGTTTTATAAGGGGTGGAATCTGTAGCGTACTCTGATCCAACCCTCAAAAATATTAGGAAGACTACAGTTCTGACGTAATAACTGGCCTGATTCCCTTTTGAGATTATTTGTATATATAAGAATAATGTTTAACACTTACACTTGTCCATATTGCATATCCGAAGGCGAACCATAAAAGGACCCACAGAATCTGACAGATCCATATTTGGCATTATTTTCTTACATTGGACTCTAATGGCAGACACTGACAACTTCATTATATGAGGAAGCGTGATGACTTTAAACTTGGCAATTGTCCTTTCCCTCTATTGTAATAATATACACATCATCTGCTTATGTTGTGTAATCTCGCATTGATTCGATACTTCAAGTGAAGCGCATGCTATGGTATGTCGAATTTTTAACGCCCAAGAGGCCAACACTAATAAAAAAGTTAAGTTCGCAGGATTAAACGAATATAGCTACGTACACTGTATCTTCTAACACCCACGCTATCATACCTTAAGCATAAGAGATGCTTCCGCCGTTTGGAATAAAATTCAAGATACACAGATTATCATTGTTATTGCAACCAACTGTCAAAGTTTGACACAAATGAATGTTCCAAAATCCAACATTTTTAGCTTCGTCGAGAATTCAGAACCTCTGATACCAAACCATAGGACAACAATGACATTGTATTTTTTCATGTTAGTGCTTCTGAACAACTCTATTATAAAGTTGTTTGTTTTTGTCTTGTAAAAGTATTATTATCATATCAAAAACAAAAAAAAGAAAAAAATAATGAACATAATAAAAAAAAATTTAAAAAAGTATAAACTTGTGCGTTGACCATATAAATTCCAAAAGAAAAATCCAGGAAACATCATCAGTACAAGGCAATCTATAATATGATCGACAAGGTAACATTACTTAATATGCACGTAAATTAAAGATACGGATCTAGATTTCGAATATAGGAGAGTAAAACGTGACATTGTTTGGTGTATTATGATAATATCATATATGAAATATACTAACGTTTCAAATCACAACACACAGAATGTCCCAGAGAATCGAAATTTTAGGCATCTCGTAAGCTTTGTAACGTTTGGTTGAGAGAAAATCAGTCCAGTACAAACGTATTAAGAGAGGAAACAATATAATAGTTCGTACCCTGTTTCTTTCAGTGCTCGCTGAGCTGCTGAAACTAGAACTAGAGTTATGTGGTTTGTGGAGACCGTATTCTATGCTTTATCTATCTTAAATACAAATGCGGGACTAACGTTTCAACAATATTATAAATCAGAAAACAACTCTTGTGTAACAATTATATAAACTGAAAGCTCTATTGAGAGAGATGAGACTTACAGGCCCACCTCCCTCGATTCAAAGATATATTGCCTGGATCTGTTTATGTTCCCACCAAGCCCCTGTCTTTACTCCTACGAAAATACTGACAGCTGTCAAAGGAGCATACTTCAGAAGTATTGGAAACTACATATGCCAGAAGTTGGTGTAAATCAAATGTGGTTCTAAAAAAAATATTAAAGAACTTTTAGTGAATTTGAAATCCCAGAAACCTTTCACATAGTCACAACATCAAAACATATGATTTTCAACACTTTTATAACGACTATTCCTCACGATAAATTAAAGACAAGGCTTTTGTAACATTATAGACGGTTGCTTCTTTAACAAAAATATGGAAAAAGGAAATATTCTTATCTAGTGATCAGCCCGTGGGGTCCGGAGTTAGAATAGGTCCCCAGCATCCCTTGCCGTGTCGTAAGAGGCGAGCTGAATGGGGCGTCATTCGGTGAGACCGGAAAGAAACCGAGGTCCCGTGTCACAGCAGTGTGGGCACGAAAAAATAGATCCTCCCTGCTCAAAGGCCTGAGTGCCGAGCATAGGGGCCTAAATTTGCAGCCCTTCACCGGCAAGTGGTGACGTCTCCATATGAGTGAATATTCTCGAGCGGGACCGTAAAATAGTATATAATCAATCAATCAATCTAGTGATCAGCCATTCAAAAATATTATTTTGTTAAAACTCCACTCATGATTCTCTGATATTGATATTAAAGCGGAATGCTGGAGTCCTCATTTGACAAATTCTTTGTATGTTTTTTTTGGCAATCGGGTCTTCCAAGAGTCTGTTGGGGAATTCCAATGGGCACGATTGATGCTCCTTTGTTTAGCCGACCTTGTTTTTATATTCTATGAAGGCAGAATTCATTCAAAAGCTCCTACATGAAAGAAGAAATCTCTAGCGGTGGCCTTTAATTCACATCTCGATATATTGACGACGTGAGTTATTCTCATCAATAATAATGATTGTTCATTCATATGTCGTTTCAATAATAACCCGGGAACTAGAAATAAAGCACACCACAGAGTCTTGCATGTCTGCCTTCGTACTTGGATATTTTTATTGACACATTGACATTAACGGCAAAACTAACACTTCAACTTTATGCAAACGGACGATTTCAGCTTCTCCATCGTCAACGTTCCATATTATGTAGCTTGTTCTTGCGTTAGATATCAGTTTTTTAATCGAGGCAAGCTACTTACAGACAAGTTGTTGCTGCATGGGTTCAGCAGTCACGTTTAAAGGCAGCATTTCGTAAATTGTATGGTCGTTATAACAATTTAGTTACCAGTGTGACCTACCGTTTGAGTCAAATGCTGTCTGGTGTGTTTCATAGCCAATGTTAAAGCCGTTTTTCACACTGATGACTGCGATTGTTCCGTTTACCTGATCAAGACTATGGGCTCACGGCGGGTGCGGCCGGTCAACAGGGTATGGCTTACTCCTCCTACCTGCTCGATTCAATAAAACTGATCATATGCAAAACAAGCTCTTGCATTTCGAATAAATTGAGAGACATACCATATGCAGGTAATGATGAAATATTGCTACATAAGTATGGGAAGTTGACGATGGAGAAGTTGAAATCGTCCCGTTTGTCATAAAGTTGAGTTTTTTGTTCTCTTTCTCAAACAGCTACACTTCTGCCGCTAATTCTTGATACAAGACACATAAAACACTTGCAAGACCGGAACGTGTTCGTGATATGCGAAGTTTCCCCCACTCACTAGGAGCGCTTGTTTTACGTCCCATCGAGAATTTTCTCTCACACTGAGACGTCACCAATTGTAAGTGAAGGACCACAAATTTAGACCTATGCATAGCGCTCAGGAGCCTGTTTCATCAAAGGTCGTAGACTTACGCCCTAATTTAAGGCTAGTCAGAGGGCTTACGCCAATATTTAGTCGGGCGTATTTTCTGACCAGGTGTGAAATTTGGGCTTAACTTAAAGTCGGTGTAATGTTATGATGAAACATAAATTGGTCTTAGATTTTGTGTTAGTCCGGGACTTACGCCTGGCATAAAGTTACGCAGGGCGTACGACCTTTGATGAAACAGGCTCCAGGGCCGTAGCAGTGAGGGTTCATACCAAATAGATATCCTAACTGGTACCCTGTTGTCAGACTCTCGCTTCTCTCAGGTATGTGTAGCACCAATCAACGGGGTACTAGTTTGAAAGAGCCACGACTCATACTTCTAAACGTCAAGCGTTTGACGGAGTGAAGTCATTTCAAAAAACCTTTTAAATTTGCCGTAACAATGTACGCGCGGGAATCAAACCAACTACTTCCAGGTCATGAAGCGAACGTTTCTTACCATATTTTGAGACTTACGAGAAGTATTATGAAGTCAGTTTTCTGTTTATTCTTTAGTTCGAGAACAGACAAAAGAACACAGATTTTTCTGTCTTAACACTTTCTGTTTAAAGAATTTTGTGAAGCGCTAATAACTCGTGATTTGTATTTTTTTTTTTATGAGAACAAACATACGATCATGTTCCACACATTAGCGAACCTAGGAACGATGTTCAAGAAAACAGATTCAAAACGCGCTCCAAAGCTACCTTTTTCCCAGGCTACTCTCATCTAATTAGTGTGAAATTCACCTTTGAGAAATAATTCTAATAATCCACATTTTCCCACTGCAAAGAACACCGTGTTTTTTTTAAAATAAGAATCTTAAAATTCAATAAAATCTCGCCGGATAACTTTATAAATGGTCTCCTAAGGGAAATGAATCCATCAATCTTGTAGGACATTCGAAAATTCTACAAAATGTGACTGGAAGAGAAATTTGAAATCTTTTTCACCTGCCAGATGAGATAAACTTACAGTAAAAACTTGTTCACGTTATAGTAAATGACCTACTTTTAATCTAGATGGATTTTCTGGTTTAAAAGGATTTTCTGCAGAGTGAATGCATAATGGAAATGAATATGCCAGCTGAGTTTTGACAGATTGTTCTGTTTAAAAATACGATACTCTGACTACCTAATGTAGCATTCAAATGTTTAGCGGTTGGAAATAAAACATAGCCAGGCAACTAATTTTCAAAATGGAAATATTTCATGACTTCGATCTTCAACCGATCTTCAGTCGACATAACTAGGTCATTGGATTTTAAGATCTTTTAAAAGCCATATTTTGATATTTTATCCCCCCAAAATGCCTTTTTTAAAAGATTCCAAAAATTACATAGACCATACCACGTGATATGCAAAACTACTTGGTATCGGTTGGGAATGCACGAAACAAGGGTGGTATTTTTATGATACTTGTGCAAGATTTATTTAGAAAAGTATAAAACTGTGACAATGTACAAAATATCATATGGGAAGGGGAAAAAACCCAGAAAAGCACAAGTGCCATTTTATATATTATTACCGACAAATGCTTCATGTAAACAATTCAATTTTTTATATGAATACACAATACGGAAGTGGGTGTACGGTTTTATTTTTGGTTTGATTTATTTTTGGAACAATTTATCAGAACTTGATGACCATCCTCTTCGCGTCGGAACACTTGATTTCAATACCTTGCTTAATACCTTTGGAGTTATTTGTGACCGGGTCCGATACATCGGCGAATATGGCCAGTGATTAAGTAACATCATTGTCTCATCGATTGTAGACGTATAACGAGATCTAATGGGTCTTAACCCGTTTGATGGAAGTCGTCGCTTTGTAAGGACCGGATCTCCCCTGGGTGAACATTGGAAACTTTTCTCTGTGTACGTCCTCGTTACCTTTAATTAGAACACTGATCGACTCTTCGGGCACAGAGAGGTAAACGCTTACCAAATGTTATTCCGATAATATCCTTGTTCTTTTCTGGCTGAGAATCATTTTTGAAATAATAATCTCCCCAAGCTTCGAAATAATTACACCTCCCCGTGATTTTCATGTGTGATTTACCTGTAATCTTTAGTAAAAGAAAATTCCGAAACCTTTGGCTTGACATCTCCATGAATTCCGGCAGTTTTAAGTGATAATGTTCATTCATAATTTTGAATTGAAAAAAAAATCTATAGAGTGGTATTTGGTATTTATTAATATGTATTTTTCTATACTTTGTCGCAGCAAAGTCGTCTTTAGGAGTTAAAGGACAACTCCTTTAAAATGACATACATGTATCTATTGGTTTTCTTCTCAAATTGTATTCATCTATTCACTCAAGCACAAATCCTAGTTTGTCCACAGAATCTTTCGGATTTTTTTCTCAGAGATTTTAATGACATTTTTGAGAGAGTGAGCCTAATTTTAGGTGTGATGATATATTGGAATTTATTTTCGATTTTTTAACAATGGCGTTGGCGGATACACAGCATCAATGCCCGCTAGTGGCTTAATGTAGCATTTCATTTTCAATATTTAGTGCTATAAGTCTAATACGATATTGATGCATTACAGTTTTGTTTCATTGAGATTCGCCTATTTGGAGAAAACAAATATAAAATGATAATATCACTTTCAACAATAATTCTGATTCTTAAGATCATCTGGTACGCGTACTTCTGTTACATTTCAGTACATCTGCGGTGTGGAATTTGTTTTAAATTCTTGGTCTAAATATATACTAAAATTGATTGTTAATATGATTGAAATTGTTTTTAGGGCTAAAGTTATTTCTGACAAAGATTTAGCCAAAGGTCAATAAAAGATAATTGACCTTCATGTTTTATTCATAACCTTGTATTAATCGTCGCGGACAATCAGTTTGCAATTTATACCTTTACTTTCTTTGCCATTAATTATGTGATGTATTCCTGTTTCTTGGTATATTGCAATACAGTGCGCTTCAAGCAATCAATTAATTTTGACATTGTAACATATCTTATGGCTCTGCATGTCCACAAATGAAACGAGTGGTAGAAGAATGGCCGATAGGAACTCATTCTTGCTATCTGATTCGAAGAATGCATCACCGAACACGAATTAATTACTTGAATTTCAGATTACGCTTACATGTGGACTCATTTCGAGACACGATTTAAACAGTACCCCCACCCCCACCCACCCAAAAAACATGCAGACTGCATTTTGATATTAAAACGAGGTCATAGGTTTGACCTAAATCGGAATTTTCATTAATCTGTAGGACACTAATTTGTAAGAGTTAGCAATCTAGTTAAAACATTTCAGTCTGTGGCTTTCTGACTACCAATGTTGGTAGATTTGTTTAATGTGTGTCTGAGTTATGGAACTCCAAATAATCAGGTGTATCAAACTTTTAGTCGAAGATTCGTCCCGATTGGTTAATAGGGCACACCGAATTTTTTTTTAAAATGGTTAATTGTTAGGGCGAATAGAAAGTTTAGTTGGTACTTCGAACAGAATATAAAAAAAAAAAAAAGAACACCGCCAACCAACATCTTTCACACCCTCCCCCTTGAAATGTATGCATTGTAATTCTAATCACTAAGCCACTTGATCAAACATTATACCGATATTCCCATCTAGTACGAAATTATGACCTAGAAACAAGTATCATATTGCCCGGGACGAGACATATTTTCTGACATTTCACCTACACTTTTAATAGTTTTCCTTGGGTTACCAAATTGTTACACGTACGTAATCCAAAGGTCATCTATTAGATCGGGAGGCAATTTTTTTTTTACACATGAGAAAAAGAAAAAAGAAAAGAACATTAATTGTATAAATTTTTACTTTTTCTTAGGTAAATTAGCAAGCCTCTAATACGCTGTATAGATTTTTGGGTTTTTTTTCCGTTGTTGTATTTGTCTAGTTTTGTTGGGTTTTTTAAAAATTATGTTGTTGCATTATTAGCATTGTTGCACCTATTGGTTTTACTGTATTTTTTTTAAAAACATGGTTGTATTTTCTAAGCATTGTTGTATCTTTTAGCATTGTTTTTGTTTAATTTTTAGTTTTATCGTTATACATGTATTTTGGCTTTGTTGTATATTTTAGTATTGCTGTATATTTTAGTTGGTTTGCTGTTGTTATTGTTTAAGTTTTGTCGCTGTATTTTCTAGTTCTTACGGATTTATTAGTATTGTCGTATTTCTTAGTTTTGTTGTGTGTTTTAGCATTGCTGTTCTTTTTAACATCGTTGTTGTATTTTTTAATGTTGTAATGTTTTTTAACATTTTGCTGTATTTCTTTGTATTGCTGTATATTTAATTGTGTTGTTATATATTAATTTTGTTGTGTTTTTTTATGTTGTTAGTTTTTTGACATTTTGTTGTATCCCTCTGTATTGTATATTTTAGTTTTGTTGTTGTATATTAATTTTTGTTGTTGTATGTTTTAGTTTTGTTGTTTTAGTTTTGTTGTATATAAATTTTTCTTGTATATTTCAATTTTGTTGTTGTATATTTTACTTCTGTTGTAATATTACATGTTGTATATTTTGCTTTTATTGTTGTATTATTGCTTTATTGTTGTATATATTTACTTTTATTGTTGTATATTTCTTATTGTTGTATATTTTACTTTTATTGTTGTCATATTTTACTTTGTTGTTGTATATTTTTGCTTTTATTAATGTATATTTTACTTTTGTTGTTGTATATTTTGATTTTGTTGTTGTAATATTAATGTTTGTTGTTGTATATTTTACTTGTTGTAACACCAAATATGTTTTACTTTTTGTTGTATATTTTACTTTTGTTGTTGTATGTTTTACTTTTATTGTTGTATTTCAGTTCTGTTGTCGTAATAGTAAGTGTTGCTGTATTTTTCAGTTTCGTTGTTGTTTATTTTGGTTCTGTTCTTGTAATATTTAATGTTGTTGATGTATTTGTTGTATTCTTCAGTATTGTGAGGAAGCGCGGTGTCCTGAAATGAAAGATGCCCGTATTCTAAATTTGGACATCGCAGAAAATTTTAATTTCTATGCGTTTGTTTATCCATGTATATCTACATTTTGTTCATTTACATAATACACTCTTTATATAAAATTTGGCAATTAAATTCACCTACAATGTGTATTGGATTATTGTTTAAAAAAATTACTCTGCGGGCCCCCATATTGTATAATAATTCATTTCAACATGGCAATTTGTGCTGTGATACCTACAATGTTGATTATCCACCCAAGAAAAACATTGAAAATCCAGAATTATCGAAGTCAAGAAAGAATGTACTGTTCAGAATATATTGGTGTTATTTTTTTCTTCAGTTTCTGGGTTTGAGCGGGGTGGATGGACGGTGTGTTTAAAGCGACTTCTAGATCAAGAATCGTGGTTGATATGCATGTCCATGGTTCAAAGCTAAATAGGAAGAACACCATTGTCATGCTGAGTAAACGCTGCTTCGAGTATTCATGGAAAGTTATTTTTTGTACTAATGTACATAGTAATCAATGCCTCACTGTGTGAGCAAAACATTTTTTGTGTGGTTTCGTCATATTCCAAACCGGCACCTAATTGTATTCCCTTTCATTTACCTCTTCTCTATATATCTTTTTCTAATTATATTATGCTACTTTCATGTAATTATAAAACAATCTATAACCTGTATGGAGGGGGCTTAGATAGGCATCGCGCCTGCTGCCCAATCCAATTTATGTATGTATAATTGTTATATATAAACATGAATAAGATACTTTTCAAATATGAAAAAAGTTATATTTTGATTTTGCTAGTTCTTTTTTTTTCATACATCTAATCAACCTCTGACAATGAAGTGTTGCAGTTATGTTCTTTATTTTCTGAGAAAATCAAATACTAGCCAAACAAATTATATCAACACCTTTAATCATGTATACAAAATAATTCAAAATAAGTCAATAATGATCACAGTGCTTCTATAGTTTAAACAATCATAAAATAATACTTTGATAATTGCGACAGTTACTTGATACGTCATTAATATTGTATGGACATTAAGATAAATTTAAAAGAATAGTCTTTATACACTTCAAACTAAATAATAATTTTGCTTGCTAGTACAGTTTTCGGAGTGCCATAACTACATAGTTTGCAACGAGATGAATTTAGTTTATGGTGAAGTATGTGAACTTTAATTTGCATTTCTGCCTAAGCGAAGCATGGGCATTCCACGCTTATTTTGATTTGACTCTGACTCTTGCTGCGAGGCAGAATCTGCTTGAATATGTGTGCGTTTTCCCAGTCTTAACATCGGCATGCCTCGTTTTGATCCGCCACCTTGTAGCCTCTTGCCCAGACGAAGCATGGGCATTCCTCGTCCGAGTCGTAACATTGGCATTCCACGTTTATCGGTGAATACATTAGAATCGGTTAAATAGTACCCGTCAAGTTTAGAAGATGGATATTTGAAATCATCGATCTGTATCAAGCGGCCAATGCGGGGGTGCGGTGGGGTTCTCTCTTGGCTGTCTTTCTCTTGGCTGTTATCTTGTTTTAGTGATCTCCTGAAGCGTCCAGGGCGAGCAGCAGGTCGTATATACCTTATTCCGTTTGTATCCATATCATTGTCTAGCATGGTTTGTAATAACCAGTTGAGTTGTAACTGCTGCTGCAAATCTTTCCCGTATCTTGGCAGTGGAACTTGTCTTCTCCCCTCGCCTAACTCGCTCTCATCAGGGTACATAAAATCTTCGTCTTCCGATTCACTCAGTCCATTTGAACGTCCTAACCTGAGCATGGGCATCCCCCGCTTTCCAAGCCTCAACATTTGTAATCCGCGCCCAAGTCTGAGCATGCTCAGTCCACCTCGCCTCACTCTGGAATGCGATTCATCCACAGAGTCTGTGGAGCCTGCAAAAAAGGAAAACATCACTGTAATTGGTAAAGTTCAGCTGTTTAAAAAGGGGTAGTCAACCATACAGTGGTTTTTATTTTTAAAGTAGCAATACGCTCACTTAGATCTATAAAGAACGGTCTAACTGTCAGTCGAACTTCCACGCATCATTGAATCATCCCAGAATTCCTGCTTGTATCTCAGTAAATTTGTCAATGTAATTAGTCAGCCCAAGGACTGATTATACATGTATATACTTTTGTTTTCATGAAATGAACTTTTTCATTTATATCATTTCTACTCTAATAAACATGGACTAAGACTGACTTTTCTAACCTAAGAATATTTGAGTGACTGATGTTTTATCGGGACAACCTCTGAATGGGAAACGCGTAAAAATTATTTTCGACTTGTTTGACTAAAGAGGTAACTTTATATGATGATATTTCAAAATTATACAAAGTTAGGCTGTCATTTACTTAATATGAAGGCATGGAGAGGGCATTACTACCTACATGACCCAAGATTCTTCCGATTTGGCTTGAATTCACATATAAACCACATCAGGTTGAAATCCTACTGCTAAAGAAGCGAAAGGACAAAGTTTTTAAAGGACCCAGAGCCATTGATGACTTATTTGCACCGGAAATGAAACTTAAAACCCACATTATGTGAATCAAAATGGAAATACCTTCTGTTCACAAAGATACAAACGCATTTACTAAGGATTGGAGATTGCAGAAGAGGATATTGGGTACATCATTTGTACCTAAATGTTGGAAGGAAGATCGTCAATTGTATTCAGTATGTTTCAGAGAAACGAAACTTTAAACCACTTTTCATTTGTACAGAGACATATGTTATATAATTATGTCTGATATGTACATGCATTATCTTTACCAAATTGGAATATTGAAAAGTCTGACAAAAGGTTGATAGTTGATGTACAGACCTTTTATTTTTGGAAAGGGTAGAAAATCTGATGGAATTAATCAATCATATTGTTAGTTAAAAATAGAAGGATTTTAAAATTTCTAACATAGAAGAACTAAATTGAAAGATTAAATCTATACATCTATGTGATTATTGCATTTTCGGAAGAAAACCCCCCCAACATATTGCAAGGGCATTTGCTGTCAAGTAGTAAATTAAAAACCTTGTAAATTTGAACTATGGTCAAAGTGCTGGGATGCGTTAAAACTGTAGACAAATATCCAATCGAACTTTATGAAAATTATATAAGTGTTTTTTCCATTCATTGTTTCTACACAAAGGATATATTTCGGTACATATTTTTTTCCGGAATGTACAGTTCACTATTTGAAAATAATGATTCAAACTATATAAATCTCGACTCGTAGTTGTGTATAAACTAACACCAATATTTTGTTCACTGTTTTCGTTGACGCGCGAGGACAATGCAATATTTACGTCCGTCAATCCGCCCGTCCGTCAGTCACTAAAACTTTAACCCGGATACCAACTTGCTATTCAAATAAGGTTTCATTTTTGGAATGTTACAATCAATATCAAAACGAGCTCATCTCCAATTTGCTTGTAAAAAAAAAAACCCAAAAGTTTGAATAACTGTCCCATCAGCCTCTCCGTCATTAAAAACGCACGAACGTAAACAACGGCATTTTTGTAAATCCCCCTTAATCCTGTGTGTTAAACAAATAGCCTTTGATGGCCGTTGCTTTTCTAAAATGAACTTCAGCCCGGGTTCACCGACATCTTTACTTTTACAACCATCAGATAGAAGTGAACAAATTGCTAGGTATCGCCATATTGTCTTATATAATGACGTGGCCAATAGTATTAATGAATCGGTGTGATGGTTTTGTGCTAAGCACAGTCATATTTAGATTGTTGTCGCTATTAATGTAGCGAGGAAGTGCCCGGATTCAAGGCTGTTTTGTAATTATCAGTTAAGATTTCTAGGAGAAGAGAGAGAGCTGAAACAAACATGCAAATAACAAACAAGTCACTGACTAGTATAAGGAAGAGTCGACTAGATTTTTTGAATATACATGATCGAGGTAGTACATGTCTGCATGGAAGCGTTTGATTATTGCATAAATATAAATCAGTTCATATGCTCACGATTGAAAATTTACTTTACATGTAATTATACACCTGGAAACAAAACATTTGACAATAGTGAATACGATAATTTTTTAAGTCTACATTTACTCGTCATAGATATCATAGAGATCGCTATTACATTCACGGGCTTGTCTATAAAAAATGTAATAAGGACATAATGTGAATCAATGAATTAAAGTATTCTTCTAATTAGGATGGTATTAAGGAAATAAATACATGATCAGGCTTATTCAGGCCATTGACATATTAACATTCCTAATATGTACAACGTTCGTTAAACTGTACACCGGAAATAAATTTTCCAAAAAAAACCCCTTTTTTTCTTTTCGTCTTGAAGCATATTGATTAATGATTTGTGAAATGATATCTATAAATGAATGCAGCTTGTTCTGTATTTAAATCTAAAGTGTGATTACTGATTAAAGCAAATTAATCACGCGTTACCGTTAACATATGTATGTACTTTGCACCAGGGAAATTCATTTTTTTTTCGGAAAGCAATTTATTTTCATATAGTCTGTTATATACAATGTTATTAATCACTGTCAGACCTTCTGGTGGGTCACGTGTGGAGATCTACCCTAACGACAAAGTGTACTATGCAAAACGACAGAACGTAGTTAAGAAACAGTGATATGTTTAATCTTGTCATCAGCAACAAGCCGAGCAAAAAATCTTTGATCTGAAATCTTCATCATTTTTCCATGTTTCCTAATTACTGAGACCAAATTAAACATTTGGAAATGAGTGCTTTATCTGAAATAAGAAGACAAGATCATTTGCGCCGGGATTGCCTTATCTTGTTGGAGACCTTTATTAATGTAAATAGGAAATTAGGCGGAAAAAATGGCGGGTGTTCGAATGGTTTGTCCCGGTCGCTAAAGATTTCGATGAGATTATGAAGATCTTTTTCTACGGAATGCGTAAATTCATTATTCCCTTATTTGCATGTCGCGTCGAGCGATTTATTTGAATGTTGCTGAGCATAGTACGATCTTTACAAAAACAATCTTTTTCCATGTTGTTAAGTGTTGTAAGTAAGAAGCAACAGCAAAATTTGCATGTTTAGTAGTTTTCCCTGTACAACTCTACCACCAAGATACAAGTAAGGGAATAAAAAAAATATCCCTGACGGAAGTCATCGTGGACAGCCGCATCATGAGCGCCACAATGACAATTTAGTCGTTATTTATACCCATGTTCTCTTATATATTTTTCACTAATAACTGCGAAGTGTGAAAAGTACTTTTAATACTAAGTGAAGGAGGGGGGGGGAATTTTTAATATATATAGCAAATGTTCGATCATCTTCATTTACGTCGATATGTTTTCTATCTCCCATAATATGTTGATTGTAGATAGATAATAATACAAATAAATATGACGTTTAGATTTCAGTAGTTATTCACTCACAATATTGTACCGTTTTACCATCAAACAGGGGAAATAAACTTTTGTGAGCCAAAGGCATGACAAGAAAATTAAAATTCTAAACGTTCATTTCTATTGTGACATAAAAACAATTCTCAAAAATTCACAAACTTGAGAGATATCGGAAGAAAAAAATGACAGAAATAGCTGGTTCAGGTATTTCCTTCCGATGTAATTGATCACAATTTGCACTTCTGGAATGGCGGCAGGTAATGTAAATAACTGCAGGTGGAATTTCACACCGGGCCTCACACTCCAACCTCGCCAAGTTTTTTAATTTGCGTTAAAACATCCACATTGATTAATTACTGTGCTGATCTGAACACCTTTCTTTTGATGAAATTAATCTTTTATATTTGGTGTTTCATGTTTCAGTGGTGCTATAATTTCATTTCATTTCCAGAATGAGTATTTTGTAATTGATCGGTAATGTACACGATAGGAAGGAAAAATGATGGCGGGTAACAGTGCTAACACACGTTCCATGCGTTAATAAGTAAATTATTATAGTGACATGTGTAAATATACGATGATTCACAATATTTCATAAAGTACATAAGTTATTAAACACCCGGCCCAAACGGACCTATAAGTCACTTTGAGTCAGCATATATACAATTGCATATCATAATGTGTGCGAATGCGATGGTGATACTAGTATTAGATAATAAATTTCTACGTAATTTTTGTTAATAAAATCTGGATGTTCCATGAGAAGTTTTAAAAAAAGGGGGGGGGGGGGTGACAGAGAAGGCGAAGTACTTAGTTTCAATATCCTTCTTTTTATTTTGGGAATAAGTTTTAGTGAAATTGTCATTGACCATTGGTGAGGGCTTAAATTGATAACAATAGTAGTCTCTAGGATTATTATCCACAAAGAAATAGCATTTCAAAATAAGAAGGGATGGGGGAAATTTTGCTTTGACTAAAGCCTCCTAATGAAAAATCAGTCTTAATGCTTAACATTTCATGAACTCGTAACAAATTTATCGGCGGCGGGAATTATTCTGTGGACAGTAATAAAACAGACGATTCGTCCTTATTATGTCTAATGTAGAACTGCGAAAAACGGTCTTATTATTGGCGACCAATGCGTTGTCACGCGATGTTGGTGGCAGAAAATGGAAGATGTCAAAGCAGAGAAGTGTTATGTAGTGACGGAACGACTAAAAATCGTCAATTAGCACATTAACGTCAATTAGAGACGATAAAATGACTGTCGCGTGAACTTGTTCGGGAACTAATGAAAATGCAATAAAACTTTCTTATGTCACTGTTGCTATCAACCTCGCAGCTACGTCCATTCATTTCTCCACTGCGGCGGAACCAGCTTCCGGTATGATCATAATAGATAACTAATATTCTGTTTTAAATTAATGGTCAGTCTTTTATGATGTCATTTTATCAATCTCATGGTAAATAGCGCTGTCTTTTGAATTTCAGTCCAATCAGATTGGACTCGCTGCGATCTTGATTTCAGACTTGAAATGTACATGTACTCACTGAATGTTGAGAGTTTACAGAATCCTAAAATTTTCTTTATATTGACCAACATTAAATAATGCGATATACATTTCACGGCAAGGTATTCTTAACTGTAGAATAACTGAATATCTAGTGCCTTACTCTGATTCACACTTGCCTCTTTTTTCAATATCCTTGACTTCGCCTGGAGTAAAACTTTAATTCAAATATTCTGCGAGATTACATTAGCCAAGCTAATGAAAGGTTTGCAAATACTTGCAAAGTGACAGATCAAAAGTCGGAAGAATAATGATTCACAATTAACTGTCCGTCGATTTCCGTCCTAATCGGCAAAGATGAGGAAAATAAATAACACGTGACAACAGGGGGCATTTATTCTAACCATTCCTCGTGCCTGCAAACGAGGACACGGCGGTCATATTCTTCACACGTGTGGGTTATTAAATTACCTACGGGTTTTTTCTCTCTCTTTCTGGTCTGACCTCTTAGTGTCATTGGCTGACATCCATTCATATCAATAACCTACACTCATTTTTTTGCCATTTAATTCGATGAAAAAATCGAGCGCTTCTATTGGTCAACTACGGTCGCCAGTAAATATTTTCCCTATATAAATGCTTAATTACATGTGCATAGATATCGCTGATTATTTCATTCTGAGAAATATATCTATAAAGTAACTAGGAAGACAAGTCTATGGTTTTTAATGAGGAGTTAAAGATCAATAGATTAATCATTTTTTTATGATTAAGCTGAAAAACGTTTCTTACAAAACCAGCTACTTAAGCAGAATGAATGCTCTGGAAGACACCCACGTGATATCAGGATACCCACGTGATATCACTCCACAGGTGTTAAGCCTACTTTTCAAAAGCCTTTTTCAAGAGTGTCAGAAAAATGAGAAAATAATGACATAATCCATCTGAAATGCCATTAGCTTTGATGGACTCTTGTGGTTAATTAATGTTTGTATAATTCTTCAAGCAGAAAAGGGATTAATGTGCAGATAAAATATCATAAGTGTATTTCAAACACAATCTTCGATCACCTGAATGTTCTAAAAGAGGAAAATAAACAATGTGAAAAAACTACATCCTGGTTATGAAGAAACTTTTTCTTGAAGTTAACCTTTCATAACAAAAGAAAAAAAATGTGAAAACGTTTGATAGAATACATATTAGGCGTTTATTATTTATTTTCGTTTTATTCTATATTTTAATGTGATGCTTGACCAAACAACACAGCCAATTTGGAAACATAGTTCATTATTTCAGAATACATTTACTTAAATTTACAGTGTGAAAAAGCAATAAAATCGAAATTAGACTTTTGTTTAGGAAGAAAAGATTTGAAAGAACACGACAGAAAACGAAAATAGATGTTTTCTATCAAATTTAATTGTTTGTAAATCGTATTAGTGTTCTAGATCAATAAGTTCTTTAACAATGTGTGTCACATGCTTGAACAACAGAGAAAATTGAGACGCGAATGCTAGTTCCCAATTGTTTATGGCGATCAAACTTCAATTAACACAAAAATGGCTGAACTAATCATTAATGTTTATCTGATAGAATTTTGACAGTAAGTGTTCAAATTAACGGTATTTTTGTCGCCAAATACCATATTTCCAGTGGTTCGGAAACTATTATATGACGTAACCGGAAGCGAGTGCAAATAACTTCCCATCTTTTGGTATCGATATCGTGATTAGCAGAGTCTTTGAAAAGTTTCAGATGAAAAGAACAGTAGACTAGCACTTTCACTATTATTTTTAATTGTTGCACTGTCACAGGCCATTTCCAGGGAAAATAATTTATAATAACATCGACATTTTTGCGCGCGTTCTCCTGTTCCAAGTAACGTGATTGATGTATTCAGTACTTTAAAACAAAAAATGATGAACTTGTTTTTCTTGAACGCTTTCCTATCCAATATAACAATGTCTATAATACAGTTGATTTCCCCTACACTGTGTTTGAATAATACGTAGGGGTTGTTTTTCGCAAAACTGTACATTTTATAGTGAAACAGATAATGGTGCATGTTTTCTTTTGTACCGGAAGCAAACTATCAACACTAATAAGAAAATCGTGACGTTCGCTGCTCTCTAATATAGCGTTCTGAGGACAGCAATTATCAAACAGTTTCAAAGAAGCCAAAACTCGGAGATAGCAATGAGTGAACAAAACCCATAATTTCTGTTACACAAAGAAAGGATTTTGCTCAACCAACAGCACAAATTACATACTTCACAGGAATGATATTGATAGAAGAATTAATGTGATGAGAGGGATTCAAGTAAGCACGTATCATCATGTCCTTCTGTAGGTCACACTTCAAAGAAGTTAAGCGCTTTGATTCGGAATAAACCTTCATAGACGTTTTAAGAGTCTCTCGTGCTTATACTTTTGAATAGGTTCGTTCACATATAGAGAGGGTGATTTAGCCTGAAAAAGATTGCTCCCAATGACAGCTATGTCCATTTCCATTCATTGTTCCCAAAATGTAGTAAGCATGTTTTTCTCTATAGAGTTTTGTTTAAAAGGCGTAAAACGTGATGTAAAAGTCGATCATACTATACATGGGCTAAAATGTCGTAACTTTCTACAATAAATAATTGTTCCATGTTGAAAGACACTGAATCACGAACTTGCCCGCAGAAAAGATGTTTCCAAAACATAAGTGAGGATGGCCTGTTATTTCCATATAAATACTTCGTAAAAATTAATCGATTTCCCTTTGAAGACATTAGTGACTGGGAAAAGTTGTCATTTTAGCTGTTTCAAGATCACCGAAAAATACAAGGTAAATTAGACAGGAAAAAAAAAATGATGAAAATGGGCTCCACTGTGATCGTGATTACATTCTCGTTGAAATGTCTTATAAATATGTCTTATAGGACTGAAATAGACAATCAAAGGCGTCTGCGGAAACAAAGCATTTGCGATGCTTTGTTCCGATACAGCTTTCTCCAATTTACCTTATATTCCAATGAGAACTGACCTTGTAATTCTACCTCGATTGTAAGACATTTTGATGTTCGAATGTCACGTGGTACCTCCCATTGTTGGTAATGTTTTGTTTTTTTGCAGGAATGACCATTTAATGGAAAAGGTAAGTGCTCACTGATTACATTACAAAATTGTAGCTGCGGGTTATCGGACATTATATTGTCGTTGAAAAGAATGAGAACCCTTTATATGCCAATAACAACACCCTCACACAATATCTCTTGAGTGTTTAAAATTGCTTAATCTACTCGCTATATTTTGTTTGACGTCAAATTCGTTCAGGTAAATTGCAACTTTAATGAAAAGCATCCGACTTCAAAACCAAACCATGAAAACAATTGTTCTGTAAAGTCTTGGAGAGTTTATATATCAATATTTTCCTGGGAAATACCACATAAAGAGCTGTAAAAAAACCATAGGGACATCTTAAATATACACATATATGTTAAAACATGGTACGCGGAGCAACCTCTCAATCTAGCTCCATTAAGTGTACATTTTAGCAGGTTACAAATTCAGTGAATTTCCAGAGAAATGAATTCTAAGTGATATAATTTTTGAGCGTCTGTTAATTAGATTTACTGCAAAGACAGTGCACAAACGTAATAATTTCTGGAGACAGAAACTCAACCACCTAATTCAGAGTTTTACGTTCCTCTCGAGATTGTTCCACTCGTATGGAGATGTCACCATTGTCGGTGAAGGGCTGCAAGTTTAGGATAGTCTCCCCTTACTAATACAAAACAATGAGGCATGATGTACAGCTGTACTAAGAATTTGATCCTGCTGACATATTTCATTTTGAAGAATCTGAAAGCATATTCGAAACCCTTTTGAACCATGATCAGCCTATGATCGAAGATGAGAGGTAAATTGACATAAATCGAAATTAATCCACAATCTAAATTCCGTTTGTGCGCCTTTCAAAGAGATCTGAACCCTGTATTCGTTGATTTATTTTGAAATCTCGAAGTTTCATAAAAATTAATTTGATATTTGTAAATATCATAGTATTTTATTGGTAATTACTTTCAGAGCAAACTCGGATTAAGCTATGCTTTTCAGTTAGAATAGACATCAACGTTATCTTATTATATTTAATGATCCTTTCGTCTATCAATTTTGCATCGAATTTCTATTTTTCTGATGTGATTGTATGAGTTTAAACAGCATTATCTGGATTTCATACTAAAACTTGAACCTAGAATAAAAATCCATATTTGCAGTTCAAATAATCGAACCAGCTTAGAGAAACAGTAGCCCCTTTGGCAATTTTTTTTCGTATAACGAGTTTAACTATTTTATTTGGATTATCAGGAAGAAATTGTCAAGCGAATGGCATTTGGCTAAATTTTCCCATCTTAATGAATAGCTGTTTACTCTCACCGACCTCAGTGCCCACAGACCAGGTAACGGCCATTTTTACTTAAGTTTGAATTGATAGATTTCCAGTGAAGTTTAAAATTTGAAGTCACTAACATTGAAATATCCTCTGGAAAAAAATTGTCATCTCCCTATCATTTATATATGACCTATAAAAGATACGTATTGAATTATCACGTCACACATGTAATTTCGGATTGCTTGAGCTCTTTGATGAAATTACTTTCATTATCATGTTTCCAAAGATACAAATTCGACTCCAAACAGCATTGTGTGAATTTTCAAAGAATGCCATTGAAATGGAAATTTCTCGTAGAACAACTTTACACATTTTCCTCGGACGAATTGATTAAGAATTCATGACCATGGTTTTTCGCGTCAGTATCTTCCTTCGTATGATAAAGAAGATGTCAGTTCTGTTTCGTTTTCTTGACTTTTTTGCATCAAAGATTTTGATAAATTGACAAAAAATATGAATGCTGGGAAAGGCAATTTGATATCATAGACAAGCTTGGTGTCAGCTTATTCCACTAAATTGGAAGTAATTAGCTTAACATGCGGATTTTCCGCGATAACAGTGTTAGATTTTGTGTAAAACAGATAAATGCCTTAAACGAAGAACGTGACATCGATTCTGTATTTCAAAGTGAGAAATCGTTTTTCATTCTTAAATTTTTTTTCCACGCTGTTGAAATTTATTGACATTGTGATTGTAAACTCATATTCACATTAAGTACATTATTCCATTGATTTCAAATTTGCAATTCAAGTGAAAATTTTGTAAAACGAGAATTCAAAGATGGAAATGTTACTTTTGAAGCTTTCTGATCGAATGTTGCTCCATTCAAAGATGAGAAGAGAGCAAAAATGATAAAAACGATTGTCCATGAATTTTAAGTATTTCATTTTAAAAAAAAAATGTCTCAAGTATTTTTTTTTTAAACATGTCTTATACATTAGACATGTCTTATACATTTATCATTAATCTTCATATAAAGACAGTCTCTGTGAATTATATGATAAGCCCAAAGAATAATCTAGAGTTACTTACCCCATACCATCTGCAGAAACTGAAGCAGCAAAATGAAGTGTACATAATATTTCATATCTAACGCTGAATGTAGAAAACTATTTAAAACTGTCCAAGAAAATATAAAGGTTTCCAAAAGTCTTTTGAGTAATTTTCTGTCTTTCGTCCGAAAAAGTGGGTAGTATTAAAGAATAGATGGTCGAAGTCTCGTGAAGGATTTGTCTTCTTACAGAAGTAAATCAAGTTTGATGCCAATTTATAACACGTTATTATGTGTATATGGTAGTGGTCGTGACGTCATGATAGGAATCAATTGATTCATTGACTATACCATATTTTATCTGTATCACTACTCGCCTCCTATAAGCTCCGCCTTATGCGCGTGGAAGATCAATTGGCCTTATGTCTTTTCCCTCCATTTCTCTATGCTGATATATCCAGAATATGACATTTAACATTTCTGAGATTTTTTTGTTGTTGGTAAAACAAGAGTTTTGCGTCGAAATATCATTCATTGGCTCGACCTGTTGACTACTTTTTTTAATCTTTAAGTCTACTTACGATCATTAAAACACGAAAGTGGTGATACTGAAAAATTAGCGGAGTTAGGATTATCCTTAGTAACTTGTGGGCGAAATAATTGTTCAGCATATAAAATTCAATTCACAGAATCAAGGGTACTTATAAAGTAATAATTTATACAACATCTCGTCGAAGCGTGAGAAAATACGCATGTGACTTTATATCAATTTAGAAACGACATAAAATTCAGACTAGAAATCCAAAGCAAAGAAATGTCAAAGACTTCAACACATTGAAACTGCTGGCAAGATTTAAGACAAACATTCTCTAAAATCCATAATTGAAAAAAAATGGACTTCGCCGCATTATTTGATAAAAAAAATATTACACATCAAAACAGCGTACAATTTATTGCTAATTTCTTGCCACATTTAATCCCCAAAACGTTCCTAAATTGATTTTAACCTTTTCATATGGCGGAATGATAAGGGGGTGGATGTTGTCATTTCTACTACGAGTTACCCGAGATCGTGTGATTTCATTATCATGCAACAGAGCATCGTCCAGGAGTGCATCTTTCTGCGAGATACGGGAACATCCAAGGCTAAATGTATCGCAATTAATAGCATTGCGTTTGAACCACGTCAATTTTCTAAGTTGAAGACGAGGTTAAAACGAATAATTATTGTCACTTTTTCTGTCGATCTAAGGTTTTATTCATTTTTCTTCAGAAAGATGAATAACTTGTCAATTCTTTCTTGCAATAAATTATTAATCAATGGATGATAGCAAACTATTATATTAATCAGTGCTGTACAGGTGTATATCATGTTGACTGTAGTTTGTTCGTTTGGATTCAAGAACGAAGTCACCTAAAATCCACAGGTAGATATTCAAAGTGTATTTTTGAGAGGAACGTTGTTAAATTAAATGGATCAAAAATAGTCAACTTGTACAACTCCTGTGCGCTTACATTGATTTTCCAGATATTACTATGCAATGCGAAGTGTCGCAATGCGATTTATTTGTGGAAATTCTTTTTATGCATATTTTCGCAGGGTTGAAAATTCACAGAAATGAAAAAAACCTTTAAACCGGAACAATCACACAATGCATGACGAGGAGCTCGTCAAAATACTACCGTATATACATTTACATATACATGTATATTCAAAAGATTGAAAAAAAAAAGATTTTTCCCCTTTCAATTGTTAGGAAATCTTTCAATTCCCAGGACTACATATTCCAGAAGTGGTGTCAATCAG
>CAJDSM010095444.1:274-17996 GCA_903981925.1 Ostrea lurida
TTGCTCTTTCAATCAGTATTATTTTTTTTATGATGTGATTTTGAATTAATAAAAATTTCCGTAATCAATGAAAGCTGTCTAATTCGTCTTTTACGACTGTGCTAAACTCGGATGCTAGTTTACCTCGCGTTTTGCATGGGTCGTGTTGTTTCATTGGCTCTCCGCGAGCTATCCTTGATGATACTTTAAAATCAGCGCATGAGAAGCAAAGGTTATAAATCGCTGGATTAGATAATGGATACATAGATTTCCAACAACGATAATAAAAGCAAAGAGAAGGAAATAACGTTTATCTTCGGGAAATAAGCGTGTATTTACTAGTGTGTTAGAGTGTAATTTATGAAAAGAATTATAGCGTATTGTAAAATAGGTTTTTCTATAGATCATGATCTATTATATAGGGCTGTTATTATTTAATAGGCTCCGGATCCCTTGGTGAAAAAGTACCTTCCCAGTGCAAACTGGGAGAACGCCGCGCCAACATGGCAAGATAACGGTCAGACGTGCAACCAAATGATGGTGCAAGGCAAGTTTTGTTTGTTGTTGTTATGTCATATAAAATGGTTATTATAATGTCCTAATTCGTATTATACGGATGATGAAAACAGCCATGATATCTTCACTGGGTATTTTCAATTAAATTCATGGATTGGATATATCTAATATTGGTGAATTTCTCGGGGTGAAATTCATTATATCGATTGTTGGGACTGAGGGCTTATTAAAATGTGGGGTGGAAATTGTTAAGTTTTCTCGAGGTGGTTAATATGATAACAATAGTCTTATTACTCACTTTACAGTTTACTTCGAGCTCTGTAGAGCTTTTAAACAAACTATCATTTACATATACAAAGTATAATAATTGTATTGTATCATTTATTTAGGCTTGAAACTGCAATCTTATATGTGTGAGTGTGGTTCATATAATTTCAGTTTACATTTTGATAACAAAGATGGGGAATGCAAGAATATTAATTAGACGAAAATTTAAAGGTGGGCAAAGTCATTTAAATATTTATTTTCACTTAAAATTGGATGTTTCAGTTTTTAAGAAAAAAAAAAGATAGAAATACATGTAATATTTTGTGTTTTTACTTTTTTCATTATTAACTGTTATTAACGACTATTATTTATAATTTTGCTGGTTGTGCTTTCTTTCTATTGGGTTTTATGGTGACTTTGGTAAATTTAGGGTGTGTTGTGTTGGCCTGGGGTCAAGGGGGCATGTTTCATAGGGTTAAACGTAGATTTCCGTTACGACTTGTGTTGTATTTTGTGAGAATTTGTGTTTGATGGTTGGTGCTTTGGAGCGAATGTGAATCCCAATTTTTGTCTTTTGGTTTTAAGAATTGACGACAAGATGTATGGATTGATTAAAATAATGATTACTACTTTTGTGAAATAAAGGTGAGGTGTGGATATTTATTTGTATGTTTGTTGTTATTAAGTTTGTTAGAGTGTTTGGATAAATTTTATGTCTGTGGCTAATATTTTGGAGGTATGTGTCTGGGAATCATTCGGGTGATTATATTGTTTTTCTTTGATGATTTGTGTTTGAGGGTACATTTCACTCTTAGAGAACTTTCTATAAATTCCATTTTAAACAATTCATTTCCAAATCCACTATTCAAGTGGTGGTTATAAATCCATTCTCTTCTTACATGCGCATCGTTTTCCGTCAGCGTGAAATATTAATTAAATTTGTTCTTCTTTTGGGATGCATGTGATCAGTGGACTTTGTCATCTGGATATGGGATGTGAAATAAGGTGGCCATTATTATTTTATTCGCTCATATATTGAGCCGTGGGAATGTGTTATATTGCCTTGTTTTATATATGATTTTTGGCGGATTCTTTAGGGTGTTTTATATATTGTTTTTTTCTCTTAGGACACATGTTTTTCTAGTGTACGGTTCTTATCTATATCAATTCAGAGTCAGATTGGGCACTATATCCTTGGTTTTGACTCTTGATAAATAATCGTACTATACGTGCGGGGCAATTATATTAACTTGAGATTATTGCAGCTTGAGGTTCATAGAGTCAGGAGTAAATAGATGTTCTATATTACAGTGTTCATGTGTCACTGAATTGATTCACTATATTTGTTTTGCACAAGAGATGAATTCTCTCCTTGAGTTTTTATATTTCAAGTTTTCCATTTTTTCAAGTGCTTGTCAAGAGTTACATTATTTGTTATTTGTCTCGATTGTGTTTTTCGGTCGGCCCGCCATCAGGGGTTTTGGATAAATATTTGGCAAAATATTGTGGTGTGTGGTCCGGGGGTTGTCCTTGGTTTGACGATTAGTTGGTGGGCATAGATGTCAAATGTGCAAATGAAAGGGAGTTTTTGGCTCAAAAATAATCAATGACGAGTGTTCTAATAAAGGTATATTGTGGTTTTTGTCTCTGTTTGTGCTTATTGCTTGCATTCACTATTTTTAGATTTCTTTATAATTTTCCTGATTTTCAATGGTGGGTCTGATTTTTTATTTCCATAATATGATTTCCAGTGGCAGGATTTCTATGATTACTTGGGTGCCATATAAATGCCTTTCTATATTATGGGGTAGTGAGTTATTTTGGCAAGGGTGCAGGTCAACTTTCAACAATAATATGGTGGCTTCTGGGATGTGAACTCGGGGTTTGGGTTGGGTTTTTTTCATGGGTGTCTTTTGTTTGGCTTTGTATTCTTTTCCTTATTTTTGTCCTTTTCTGGCCGGTTTGCTATTTGTGCAGCGGTCAATATAATGCCGCTTCTTGTTCCGCTTATTGAGTTCTGTGTGGAGTGATTGGTGTTGTTATGAAGTAAAATGTGTGTTTTGTGTTTGATTAAATATTTTGTTTTTTATTAATTTCGTAGGTTTTAGAGAATAGATATATCATGGAGACCCTTGATGTTATATAAAACATTCCATATGAACCTTTTCGTCTACCTGATTTTATTACTCCTCATCTCTTTCTATAACGTGAGCAGCAGTCTCAGACCTCAATGACCTTAGGGTTTAAAAGAATAGCATGTAGTTTTTGGTATTTTTGCGACGACGGGGCACTTATAAATGTGAAACCGTTTGGCTGTTTGGTTGTGGGACGTTTCCCCCTTGGCACCCATGTTTTGTTTGCTTTGCTATCTGGCGGGATATTTTTCTGTCCGTGTGTGTGGGGGTGTGCGGTGGTTTGGTGTGGTGTTATTCCGCTGTTTTGTTGCTTTCTTTTTTTGACGTACCTTTGTTTTTTTTTCCGATCTATCCCCTGTGGGTTCTTGTTCTCTTTCTTAGTGTGGGCATTGCATTGTTTGATGTTGATGTATTCATGTTTTATTTGAGTCACGTCAAATGATTGAAACCTTTATTGATAGGCGTGGTTTCTTTGCCGGGCATAGGTAGTAGGCAGGTATTTGATCTGGGGGTTTGGGGTTGGGGGGTGGTTATGTTTTGTGCTGTTTCAATATAACCTGGTATTTTATTTATTTACAATTCGTTGTTGACAACCGGGGCATGTTTAAAAGTTTTACATACTATACTTATATATTATAATAGCTTATTGTACCGACGTTATACGGGCGGGTGAATTTTTTTTTATTTAGGTTGGTTGGAAGTTCTTCTTATTATGGCATATTTTCTCTTTTCTTCACGTGCGGCTTCGTATCGTAATCTTGGTTATTTCATTTTTGGTTATTTTGTTAGGTTCTGGGGAGCGTAGTAAACTTGAGTTTCTATTATAATGGTTTGAGAGAATCTTTGAATATTTAGTGTACATTAAAGATAGTTGTGAAGAACATTAAATTTTGATGACTAATCTTTTTACACTGCATCTGTTTTAACTGCTTTATTCAATATTTTACAGCACTAGGTATTTGAGTGGGTTGTGGGGTTATATAGGTTCTTTATTCTCGAGGTGGATGGTTTTCGTAAGGTGCTGCGGATTGAACCAGTCCTTTTTTTCCGGGCAGTGATGCGAATGGTGGGTGTTGGGGTGCATCATATTTTGTGGTGATACGTTTAATATTCATTGGGTGTAATATACCGTTGCAAAGTTCTTGGTCTTGACATATATAGGTTGTATTTCATTATCCGGTGTTGTAGGTACTTTTTTAATACGGGGGCGCTGGTCTTGTACACATTGTTAACAGCTTAATTAATTAGAGGCTGGTGGGGCTGTTTTTTCAACTTTAAACTATAGCTTATGGTTTACCTTGTTTGGTCATTGTTTTTACTTTACGGTTATCAACCTGAAGGGTGACTCATGTTGTGTTTAAAATTTGTCAGGTGCAACAAATGTACTCACGTATAAAAGGAAGAGAAGGGAATCGAAGATAGAGAGGAAGAGATTTGGTTTTGAGCTATATTTATCACGATTTTTAAAGTTAGTTCACGCAATTGCAGTTAAATAAGAACTGTGGAGCGATTTTCAATGTAACATAGAATTCGGTGGGTGGGATTTGGGTTGTGTTTACTTTTCGGATTTTAGAGTAGTGTCGAGTGTTTTGTTGTCACATAGATCGAGGTTGTGGAGATGTTAAGAGATTAGGAGTTCATGTCGCTCGGTCGCGTTTGGGGGGGGCGGCTTTTGGTATAGTATGATTGAGCTCCATCGACATCTGTGGGTTGCAGCTGGAGTTTGATATAGCTGTGCATGTGATGCCATGGTCGATCGTGGTTTGGCAGTTTGAATCTGTTTATTAGTATTTATTTTCACTGATAGTAGAAATGGATAGATTCTTTACAGTATTATCTGACATAAAATACCTTAGAATTCATCCTTCTTGGGTTTTTGCCGAAAGCAAAGGTAGATACTTAGAGTGGTTTATCTATTATTTATTTTTCTTTACTCTGATCAGCTGGTCGTGGAATATTTTAGAATAGAATTGATACAGATATAAATAGTGGGACCCAAACTTACCAACGTAATTATCTTTTTCAGGGTGGGCTACAAAATTATTTAATTTTACACTTATTCTCTAGTGTGGGCTCTGATATTTTTAATTATGCTTTAGCCGGAGTTGTATTCTATTGGCGCATAATTACTGTGGATTGTTTCGTTTTGGGCAATACAATATAAACTTGGCTTTTTTTGTTTGGGGGTCGTGATGTTTAACTTGTGGTGGTGGTTGAGAGATGTTTTGTTTGGTTGGGACATTGCTCCCTCTTCTGGGGTTTGTTTTATGGTTCTAGTTTTATTGGGGGTTATTCGGTACTGAGTGGTCGGCTCGTGGGGGTGTGTGTATCATATTTAGGGATTGAATTATTGGGCTATTCATTCTATGGGTGGGCTTTTGCGTGTTGAGAGAGTGGAGAGTGGTGTATGTGGGTATTCATACTCTCGGGGCCTTCTTCAATAACAGAGAATTTAAATTTCTGAGCTTACGTGGTTCAGTTTGTATCTTTTCCATATGGTCGGTTCCTTTTGGGGATGGCAAGGAGACATTTGGTTTGATTGCTTCAGCTATGGCACTATATCATCTTGTTTAATTATTAATTGGGTGGGGTTAAATTGGCCACTCTTTCGCTATTAGCGCCACTCACCTGACTGTTTTCGAGTGTTAAGGTTTTGGATAATTGCGCTTTTCTCTTTTTGTTCGGAGGAGATCTGAAAAGAGATAAAAGACAAATAATTTAGTAGGGTCTGACATGAACTAGCTTTGGGAGGGATTCGGCTTTCCCCTCACGCTGAGCCTGTATTGACCTACCCATCATCCTGTCTATGGGGGACACAAAAACACAACACAAAAAAAGCATCAGGCTTGGATCACTCTCCAAAAATTAACTGATAATGATCTTGTCGGAAAGTGGCTTATACATCTCTTTTTTTCGTTTTGTTTTACAACGGGAAGGTGTTATATTGGAATATTGCAGGATGAATATGGACCAGGGAGGAGTGTGGTGTGGATTTGGAGTCGAACCTCCCGATTTAGTAAAATGCCATGGGGTAGGGACCTTTGTGCGAAATGCGGGTATGTACACTTCAAGGTGGGTAGTGAATAGCTTAGCTGTTATTTATATAATTATGTGATTAATTCCTGCAGCATTGCGGTCCTGGGCAAAGTTATGTAAAAAGATTGAAGCAGATATTTATACTGATTTGCTTTCATGTTGCTTTCGTCTTCCACTTGAGATTTAATTTTTGGCCTGTGTATAGGTGTGGTGGATTTTGTCTCTAGGGGGAATATTATGTTTGGAAGTTTGTTTCGGTGGCCTTAAAAATAAGTTATATTATTAACCGAATATCAAGCTAGTTTATTTGGTTTGTAGTAACGTGAACGATATCTAATGCTCTGTGTCTCTTGTTATGGATTTGAGGTTTGGGTCTTCTGCTGGATCGGTGCAGCTGTATCTCTGTACATCAATCAACAATTTTGTTAAAACTTTGAATTACGTTTTATTGTACGGACTGTACTAATATTACGCTTAAGTTCCCTTTTTAATGGTTCAAAGGTTTAATTCAGAATCATTGAGTGTGTAGTATTTGTGAGCGTATGAGGGCCTGGGCCATGAGCTTAATTCTAATGCGCGATTCATTGGGATTGTTTGATTTGTCTGTCAGATATTTGTCTGGGGGGGGGGAGACGATTTAAACCGGAGACCTAAGATATGTGGGTGAGGTTTTAGTACGTTTTTTTAATCTTATTCTTATATGCTGTGTGGAATTTCCATTATTGGCTTTATCATTATATTGTGTTCATCTGTTTTAGTATTACCTTAATATTTTATTTTAATCCTGTCATATATCTCATTTTGTGTGGACTATCATTATTGCTGACGTGTGTGACATGCTTGATTATTTACACTCTATTTTCTTTCAGAGGTGAGATAATCACGAACATGGTGTGTATTGTTGAGTTTGACTCCTCTAGTGCTAGAGGTTAAGGTTTGTTCGGAGAGGTGTGTCTTTTTGTGGGCGCGTTGTTTTATTTGGAGGATAGATAAATAATATAGGATTCAAGTGTGATTGGAGGTCAATATTGAGCAGGTCTTTGTCTTCGGTTGCCATCTCTTTGTTAATTACTGACTGGAGTACCATGGCTTGGGTATTATTGATTTATTTTTTATTGATTGATTCTCCCATTTGAGTATATTCACGCTAATTGGGAAGCTGATGGAGTTGTTTTGTCTACTCTATTCTTTTGATTATAGGGTTTGCGCGATGTGGTTGCTTATAGTGGGTTCCCATATGGCTTGGGCATAGGTGAGTTTTTTTCTGTTAGGGTATTGCTTTTTTTTACTACTTATATGAGGAGTGGGCTTGCAATTGATTCGGACTACCTCGCCACGCCACCCCTCCGTCTTTGGTAGGAAGGGTTTATACATATTACTGTCTGGTTTAATATGTATGATGGGAATATGAAATTGACTCCTTCGAATTTAATTTTTAACTTTGGAGTGTTGCCTTTTTGGTCTTTTACTCACTGATTAAAGTTTTTGGGCTAATTTAGAGATCCTTATGGGATATTTTTTTCACTTAAGGGTTTTGTGTTTGCCACAATAGAATTAATCTATCACGGACTGATTAAACATTAGTGCTTGTTTTTTCCTGATATGTTAGTTTCTATTTGGATGTGGCTAAAATACTCGGGACAGCTTATTGTTACATGGCAACCATACTGAGGAGTGTAAAAGTGTCGAATCACTTATTAGTGTTAAGTTGTTTGTTTTGAAGATTTCATATGTCAGAGTCTTACACTTTCGATTACTTTCTTCAGAGAAAAGAATGTTTTAATTCTCTATAATTGCCTAATTTAGTTCATTTTTGTACTGCTTGCATATTGTAATACATCTCTACTTAAAATTTGAATAGTTGTGCGTTACGTTGTTTTTCTTGTTTTTTTCAATGCTCTTTGACATATTGTTAGCGTCACGTTTCACTCCACTTGGGATTTCTATATGATGTTTAAATTATCGGTTTCGATTTTGATTTTCTATCCCGGATTCCGAAATAATCGGAATGCCGTGGGGGAATTTATAACGGAACATTTGAATTCATCAGAAGCTAATATTGTTGGATCAGTCCTCCCTGCGTCTTTCTTTTTGTTTTTTTTGAGCGTGGATTTTGCTGGGCGTCTTTGCCGGGGTGCTGATTTTTTTTAGTTTCGGATCATAGATAGTCGTTTTTCCCTTTGCTTTTTTTAGTTTCGAGGAGTTTTGCGTTTGGTGGTGAGACTAGTTGTCTACAACACGATTGTGCGCCCGTCGTGCTTTCTGGGTTGAACTTTATATAAATATTTTGAATTATTATCGGAGATGTGTCATAAAAAGCGCCTTTAGAACTCTTTCCGGTATATCTTTTTTCGCTTGTTTAAGGTGGAGTTTAACTTTTTGGCAATATAATGTAGTCCGCACTCAAGTTGATTCAATTATGCCTCTTGTACATTTCCCCTTCTCGGTTATCGCATATTTACTCTCTTTTGGTGAAAATAATTATTGATGCGAAAAACGGTAAAATGATGATTAGTGGTGGAATATGTTTACTTACTTTTTTTATATTACTAGGAGGGCATCTTTCTTTGTAGGTAGATGTTGCATTCCTTGGCGTTACTAGGGAGGCATCCTATTCGTGAGACTATAATCCTTTCGCATTGTTAGCGCAGGGCTTGGGAGCATGACACATTTTCGCGGTATTTTATCTTTTACCGGGTAGTCATTTTGATAAAGGAATCTATGCGAAGTATCTAAAATAACGAAGCTATTGTCTTAGCGATTGTTATTTCGTACATCTGCGACGGCTTTTATGTTATGCGGTTTTTTAACCTGCTGTGGCTACGACACATGAAGCTTTAAAATAGCCATTTCATATAGGTGATAAGTGAAAATTTGTTCTTGTGTGGTGTGTGATTCTTGTTTCGTTTTTGATTGAACATCTTTTTCCTTTCGACGAATTTTAAATCGTCAGTGTTAGTTTCTCTTATTTTTTTTTCTCGAAGTGACAATGAAAATTATTATGTTTACCAATTTGATACAGTAAAGCTACTAATATTGTTTATTATGCTTTATAGCATGGGAAGCTGTCTTTATTTACTTCACTCTTATACTAATAGCATTGATTATGTGCATCATTTTCTTTTCTGGGTTTAGAGAATCTTCTGTGCTTAATTTTGTGCTCACAGAATAGATGAGTATTCATAAAATATTATTTTGCTAGGTAACCCACCCCGAACCGCCGTGCGTGTTCGGATCACGGCGAGTGGTGTTCAGCTAGGCGGTTAGATCGATGACTGTCCGAGGTTCGATATTGTGATTTCGGGCGACGTGTATTTATTCGCTAGTTTGTTGGTGCAGATTATGTGCTCCTTGAACAGTTGTATAATCAATAGATACATCGTTAGACACTCGCATACATGTATGAAAATGTCTGTCATTATTTCATGCATTGGTTGCGCAGGTATTGGTACGGTGTTTTGTGCTGTGATGGGTGGTTCCCGGTCTTCCTAATATAACATATCTTTTTTTCGTCAAGATTGATTTCCTATTCGATTTATCGTGTTTTTCTCGATGATTACTCTGTTATTTTTTTTCTTTCGGTTTTAGCTCTTTGTGTTAATTTTGGGTGGGGGTGCCTCTTTCAGAGTTTCAATAAAATGATTATTATCAATTGTCATTATTTTAATATGTTGTGTTTTTGGTATTTAGAGTGTCTTTTTTCTAGTTAGGGTTTGTTGTGGAGTTAGCCTTGGTACCGTGGAGATCCGCGTGTGATAATATTAGTGATGTTTGTTAGTGTGGACCCGGGGGGGGGGGTATTGCCCCGGAAATCAGTCTCTATCTATCACAACGTTTTTACGGTTTGGGGTCACTCGGTGAGCGAGGCGTGGCTGAGGGGGGCCGGGAAGGTATTTGCTCGCGCGCACGAGGCAGAGGCTTCTGGGTTTTTTCGGCGAGTTTTTCCCCCGTTACTTTTCTTTTACGCTTGATAGTTATGTTGGTGGGTGTCGTGTTATGCTTCATCACTTATAAACAGTTTGGTCAATCTAAATATGTTAGTGTTTTCCGGGGCTTTAGACGACGAGAGGGAGGGTGGTGTGGGTTTGGAAAAGATCATCCGATATTTTCATATTAAGGATGGTTTATGTCCAGTGGGAGATCGTCCGCTAAGTAATGTTCTTTTGCTTTCTTCTCTGTTAATAATAAATTAAATGATTAGTTACTTTTTTGTCTTTTAGCAGTAGGTCGTAGCAAAGTATTTAGCAATATATATACTTAGTTTTGTTCCATGTTGTAATTATAAATCTTCAGAACAGCTGTTTGTGTAGTCATTTTTTAGGGATAGCACAGTGTTCCACCGTGAGTCATACTTCACTGGTGAGGGCATTTGGGGCCTTAGGCTCTCTTGATAATTTATAATGTTTTATTATTTTGCAAAATTATGATTTTTTATAATTTCATGTTTTATGTAGCACAGTGGTACTCTGCAGTGCTTAACTCGGGTGGAGATCTGTTTGATATCAATTTCGCGCTTATAATTTCAACATAACCGATATGGCCTCGCGCGCTGCATACGTCTGACCGTTGAAGCATCTTCTCATGGGCCATGAGTTTGTCGTCTCTACTTAGTCTCGGTCCTTGCGTGATTACTACATCATTCTGTTTTCAATGACTCTTCTCTTTAGCAAGATCTTTTTAGTAAAAAGATGTGATAAGAACTATACGCGCAAAAACATCTCGACTTTATGCGTGTTTTATCTTTGTTCATCCTTTTCATTTTGGCTTGTTTTGCTCTGTAAATGCATTTATATCTGAAAATAATGATTAATTATTATCTAACATCATTTTGTTTCATAAGTTTTATTTTTTTAAACCTCTTTATGTTTTATTGAACGTAAATTGATTAGTCTGCGCTCGTTAAATATTCATGTTTTTAAAGTGGTGTGTTGGGGATGCCAAATATAATTATATTCGCGGCCATATTGTGAAATTGATTTTGACGGTTATTTGTTGCGTTTTTTAAGTCGGGATCTCATTTAAATATCTTTAATAAAGTATTTCATTCTTGGCTGTCTGGTTTATTGTTGTTTTTATTGAGACGGAAAATAGCATGTGAGAATTTGTTTAAATGTGTTGTTTTGGTTTTGATGGTTATGATTCTATACTTTTTTCTGTTTGAGCATGTTGCATTTGTCCTAAAGATATAAGCACGTAATAGGTGAGTCAATTGTTGATCTGGGCGATTTTGTTTGTTATTCGTCTTAAATGGTAATGCAGTCCAATTCAACTTTGCGCTGCAGTATTCGTCTCATTAATTTGCTTCAATTTTCACGACTTGTGGGCCGTCGTCGGATAATACTCGTGGACGACTGTCGGACTCAAACTCGGATCAACTGTTGTGGGACATATTGACACGGTTGCGAGTTTGGCAGGTGGAGTGTTATGATACTCACTCAAGTGCGAAATAACCAGCACCAATTTCATCTGCGATGGGGGCCGATTGGGGGGGGGGGTGTCTTCCAGAACACATATAATTTGATGTGGGCCGGAAATACTTGTTGGCAAGTGTATAACAGAGCACAAGAGGGGTCTTGAAATTGACTCAATTTTGTCTCTTAAAAGTTGGATGCGGGGGAGATGAGGAGGAGTGGTGTGTATGGTGGGCACCTTTTTTATTATTTCTTTTGCATGGCTGAGCGAGTGTGTGGGAGCGGCGCCCCTTTCCCTTGGCTGCGTTCTTTCAAATAAATCAGTCTCCTTTGGCGTGGCATCTAGGTTTTGGCTGGCGGGTGACCCTAGTTTGAAGTGCGGGTGTGTGTGGATAGAAGTGTGGGGGAGATGTGATATCCTAAGGCATTATAAGTATTTAGTGTTGTCATTTATAAGAATATGTTGTTGGAAATGGGGAATGTACTGTTCAGTTGCAATATATGTGGTTTTTAAACTTCATCGCTTGCACGTGTTTTTTTGATAAATTTATTGTCAATTGCTGGCAGGTATGTGTAGTTTATCTACATGGTCTCTACTGTCCGCTGATTCGAATAAACTCTACGCGCTTCGAATATCGGTGGTGACTAAAATAATACTTTACTCGCACAATCTGTCGAATTATATATTCCGGCCCGGGTCGGTACCAAACAAACTATCTTTTCGTTGTACGAGACTTGCTACGTGAGAGATGCTTGTTCGGCTTCTTATCGTTGTGTTTTAAATATTCACGTGCTGTTAGGAAATGGCGGTTTGATCCTCTTGTAATTCTTCTAAACATAAACAAAAGAACGTCATAAGTGTGAGGTCTCTGTAGACGCGACTGTTAATCGTCTCATGTAATGTGGAAGCTCTTTGAAACGTACTGGTCTTGCGAGAATTTGTCTTTCTTTTGGTTTTATATCTTGATCTGGGGGGCTTAGTTGTATGTTCGTTTTTTTCAGTCTCTGGCTAAGATTGCTGTTTTCTCTTGCAGGTGTTGTCGAGCGACTTGCATGCTTGTGGTCTTTTAACGTTGCTCTTCCTGCCTTGCTTGTATGACTTTTGTTTTTTTTTTTTTTTTTTTGACCCCTTTCTTTCAGCCTTTTCTTTGCGTTCCTACTTCCCGATTCTGATTTTTGTCCTTATTTTGCGGTCCTTTTTTTCTGAGCCTACCATTTCGCGTGTGCCTTTCGTCTGCTAGAGGTTTGCTCTTTCGTGTTACTGTTTTTTTTCTTTTTCTTTGATTGTCTACATTTTTGCCGTTTGCGCTTTTTGTGATTTTTTTTTTCCGTTGGCTCCTTTAACCCTACGTTCCGTTGGTCTATATTACTTTTAAACTATTTTCGCTCTCACTCTTTTAAGTTATATAATCCGTCGATCTTTGGTGTTATAGAGGATAAATGGGGGGTCTTGATGAGGAACGAGGAGTGTAAAGGTGTGGCGAAAACGATACTTTCTAAAGGTCTGAGGAGAGATGGTAATTGTGGTTAGGATGGTTAGTCTCATATGGGAAATATTTGAGTGGGAGTAAAAAGTAAATAATCATATCTAATTTGGAAATAACTAGATTTAGTTTTATGGGGTTATTTAGGTTTATTATTATATGTATGTTATTTTTTATTATTCTAATTGCATGGTGTATGAGATTATGTCAGGTTTAGTTTGTGATTTTAGTTATGAGTCATTGAATTAATGATATTTTTACATGAATAAATGAAGATGGAAAAAAAAAAAAAAATTCAAGTTTTATTTAGTGTGACAGTTGGAAGGAGTGAAAAAGTATTAAATACATATGTATGGATTATAAATAATTAATATGTAAAACTTAATAAGAGTGGGAATTTTAGAGGGGGCAGGGAGCCCTTTTGTTGCAAATTAAATTGATGTATAGATAATTAGTAAATTAACTTAAAAGTGTTTAAGTCTAAAACGAGAGTTGCGGGGGTGTGGGCGTTTGGTTTTCGGATCTTATTTGGTTTTTTTATGGACGGGAATTTTGAAAATTGGTCGACTGTACGATAATGCATCATGAAGATAATTAATAGAACTTAAATTAATAGAATGGATATTGAAAATATAGCGGTCGGAAAAGTAATATTGACATTAATGTAAGAATGTTTAGTGAATAATTATTTAGAGAATGTAAATTTATTTTATAGTTGCAATTTGATGAGCGAGATTTGATTTAGTGTACTCAAATAATTGCGATACATATGTTAATCGAAAAATAATGTAATATGATGGTAAATGTTTTGGTTTTTGGCTAATACGGTTCATGACATATGTTAAATATAGATAAATGTATGATGTAATAATAATATTAATTTGAGGGGTAGGGTGGAAAAAAATTACCAGAGTTTAGGTGTTAGATGCGAGGGGGGTGCTGTAAGACTGGTGATGTGGTATTATTGGGAAAAGTTAATTGAGGACGATATCTGAAGTAGAATGGGTTTATTTTAAGGATTAGTCTAAATTTATGGGTAATGGGGTATTTTATGTAATAATGGGGGGAAAGGTGAAATGTCGAGTGTGAACTTGTTTGTTTCTAATTATTTAAGTTTTTAATGATGATTGTAAGGAAAGAGAGGATTTTTAAATGGAATGGTAATGTTTATTTAACGGTGGAGTACGGGTGATTTATTCTACTGATTTTGATAGTTACATGTTCGTAATTGATGTAGATGCATGAGTTAATTAATGATGAGGTTTAGGTAGCCGGGAGTTTGATAGGTGTTATTTTTAAAAATGAAATATTATTTTTTTGAAGTGGATTTATTGGTAAAAATGTGTAATTTTTTGATGATGTACAGTGTGTGGTGTTAATGAAGAATTTGATATGAAATTGGGTAATGATTCTGATATGATGGTGAAATAGAAAGAAGAGGTAGTTTGTGAATAATTGGTGAATACATGATGGTCAGTAAAAGGGTTGTAGAGTTAGGGAGGTGGTGGATATGAGAAGGGAGACAGGGTTTTGATTTGTGTTGTTTTAAAACATCGATGGTAGGATGGGGGTTGGGTGGTGGGATTTGGCATGAGAGAATCATAGCGAGAGGGGATGTGAGCACTATATTGTGCAAGAATGTAATTAGGGTCATAATTTTTAACAATTGATTATTATTGGTATAAAGGGAAATATATTTTTTTATCAGTTAAATAATTGAATGATTGCATATTTAAATGTTTTAGAACGAACGTCTAGAATTAGGGTTTAATGGTGTGGGAGATTGAAATTGAGAGTGTGAAAACAGATAATAAGTTTAATTAAATAAATAATTATGGAAAAGAAAGATATAATTTATCATTTACTTTTTTTTATTTTCATACTATATATTTGCTTTCTTTTCATTTAAATGTCGTTATATTGATGATTTAGGGAATTAGAAGGTTTTTGTTATTGATGTGAACATGCGTTTTAAGGCTATGATCTATCAGATGTTACTGGAAGGAAGTCAACAAAATGATTTGTAGAGACAAGGATGCTTGAGGTAGTGATTGATTATCGGGTGTAGTGTAATGCTTTATTATGGATGTCTTTAAGTTGGATGATTCTTTTTGTTTTGAGCGGTGGTAAGTGTATATATGTAAAGAGAATATATTTGGAAAAAATTTTAGCGCATCTTTTGGGAATTTTTTAGGTGAAATTTAAATTTTATTAGGCGTAGTGTGAGGGTTTTTGTGTGTTTTTACGGAAGAAAGACTTCTGATAGTGAGGTTTGAGAAAAAGCAACATATTTTTGGTTAGATTAGTTTGAATAGGTGTTATTTGGTTGATCGGATGGTAGATGTTTGGATTGATGGTAGTGTAATTTATACATAAGTTTGAGAATGTTTGAGTTCGGTGTTAAGAAGCAGAATTAGGGAGATGGAGAATGGAGTTGTAGTGTGGGTATTTGGGATTTTGGGAAATAGGGTTATTGCGTTGGTAGTATTAATGTAATCAGTGACAAGATATAAAAGGGTAAAAGCATTGTCATGTTTAAATTGTGGAGGTCGAACAGATAGATATTAGACGTGGTGGGTAAAAGTAGTTGTTTGAATAAAGAATTAGGAGTGAGTGTTTGTTAGGTGGAGGATGGGGTGTTTTTATAGGTTTTTAAGAGGCTGCATGTCGAGGTGACGCTTAGAGGTTGATTGATATTAGTCTTTATGACCTTGATGACAAGGCGTTGTTAAGTTTGTGAATAAGGTAATAGTGTGTTTCAAGGGTTGAAGGGTGTATTGTATGATGTGTCTGAATAAGGTAGTAAAGGTCGTGAGGTTTGTTGTTAGAGATGAAAGGGTGGATAAAATGCATAATGAATAATAGAAAGTATTATATATTAATTTAATATTTGTTATTATGATTTTTGTAGTTAGTGATGTATATTCCGTGATTTTAAAGTATTATTACCTAGGTAGGTTAGGATATTTGTATATTAATTTGGGAATTTTAATTATTGTTTTGATTTAAGAAGTGTGTTTATTTACAGCTGAACTTGATATTGAAAGGAGAATTTGGTGTCAGGTATGGGAAGTAGTTAATAAATTGGGGAGCGGTGGATTGGGAGTAATAGAATGTAGATTGTTTTTTATATATTTGTGGTGTTTAGGGAAGATGTGTGCTGTATTCTAATTTATTTGAAAAAGTTCTTATATTTAGGTATATATGGAAAAAAGTTATATTATTTGTTTTGTAGAATTAAGTTGTTAAGTATTCAGAAGAATGATTCTAAATGATGAATTAGATGGATGAGATATTTTTATGAGTGTATTTGGAGTTTGTGAGATTGTATTAATAAGAATTTTGTTTATGCTAAATTAAGTTGCGTCAAAGGGTTGATGTGGTAGATTGGAAAGTGGTTAACGATTAAGTTGTATATGATGTGCTATGTGAATTCGGAAGCTGGTGTGTGGTTTGGAAAAATGTGACAGAATTTGTATGTTGAAAATATTCAAAGTTGGTGAAAAGGAAGTTGAATGTGGAGATTGGATATCTGCGTTACGATAGTGTACATTGGATGTCTGTGCAAATTAGAAGTTGGTGTGTGTTCTGAGAAATGATGACAGAAATGTGGTTGTTAAATATTAAAGTTTGGTAAGGAAGTTGAATGGTGAGTTTGGAAGATGCGTTTAAGATAGTTTTTACTGATGTTGAATTGGAAGTTGGCTGTGTGGTTTGAGAAAATGTGAAATTGGTGTATGTTAAAATTTAAGTTGGTACGGAGTGAATGGGGATTGGAACTGAGTTAGATGTTTATGATGTTGTGAAATATAGAATTGGCTGTTGGTGGTTTCTGAAAAATGTGAAGAATTTGTTTGTAAAATATTCAAAGTTGGATCAGGAAGTTGAATGGGCCAGATTGGAAATGGTTTCTGATAGTTGTGATAATGATGCTTAATTGAAATATAGAGTTGAGTGTGTGGTTCTGAGAAAAATGTGAGTTGGTGTCTGTTTAATTTCAAGTTGGTTAGGAGGTTGAATGGGGTTGGAATGGTTACAGGTAAGTTTTATATGATGTTTGCAAATATAGGAGTTGGCTATGTGGTTTGAGAAATGTGAAGAATTTGTTATGTTAAATATTTAATTGCGATAAGGAATTGCATGCCGGAGATTGGAATGGTTATATACAGTTCTTATATGATGTCTATGCAATATTAGATTGGCTGTGTGTTCTGAGAAGAATGTGACAGAATTTGGTGTATGTTAAAATATTAAGTTGGTAGGAAGTTGAATTGCGGAGATTTGGATGTGGTTTTACGGAAATTTTAGTTGTCTTATGATGTTGTGTCAATTAGGAAGTTGGCTTATGTGGTTTTTTGAGAAAATGTGAAGAAATTTTGTGACGGGGAGCCGGAGACGATGAAGAGAAAGTGAATTATATGTGCTGTAAGGGGGGGAATAGAGAATCTATGGGGACTTGATTTGATTATAAGGTAGAAGAGATTAAGTAAGTGGAGGCCAGTGTTGATCAAGATAAGGAACGAGAGATTAGGTATTTGAGAGTAGGTAAATTAAATTGAGAATGGGTGGAGATAAATAGATTTAGGATGAACAAACAATTTGAGGCTATTAAATAGTAGTAGATAGAGATGAGTAATAGGTTTTCATAAGTAGTTTAAGTGGTGTAGGATTTTTTGTTAGATGATAGTTAAAGTGTGTGAAGTAGGTTATTTGAAGAAAAGGTAGTTGTAAAGAAAGTTTTGGATGGTATATGTGTTTAAATTAGTACTATTTTGATTTTGGTGGATTAAATGTTGGGTATTGAAGGGTGTTTAGAGTGATTGGGATGGGGCGAAGGTTGGGGGGTTATGAGGGAGAAATGTAATTATGATCTTGTGGAGATTAGAAGAGAGGT